>VZTL01019139.1:11015-39094 GCA_013400535.1 Scopus umbretta | reverse complement strand
GGGGGGGGGTAAGTAAAATTGGATTCTCTAACAAAATTACAGGGACATGTTAAAAAATTGGAAGCAAAGGCCTCAGTAGCAATAGCAAACTACACTCTCATCTCCAGCATAATATTCGAGAGCAGGAGGAAGAAGGGCGGTTATCACTGTCCCCAGCTACTGATTATGCAGTCATGGTCTAAAATATTCAGATCTCACAGAAGTACTTAGCTTTTAGTCACTCCACATCATGAAACATCTGTTATTCGTGATTTAGTCTCATGATTTAGAAGCCAAACAGTTAGTAGGTGATTTATTTAGAGCCACTTGGATCTGGCTGACTAAATCCTAAAATCACTCCTTCCGAAATTATACATGTTTATTCTCAGACCATGCCAGTTGTGACTCATTAATGTACACAGTCATCTGTTCTTCACAAAGTCTGAGTGATGCATAAAGAGCCACTTTTGCAGAAGGTGGACAACTCAGTTTCTTTAAAGTTTTTAATTAAAAGCGCAGAAGATTTCTTGTTCCCTAAAAAACAAACTTTGAATAATTGAAAGCGCACAGCATTAAGGACTGCCAGCACCATGGATGCACTAGCAGGCTCTGTTTGCTCTCACTGGCCTGTAACCAGTAAGACCAGTAACCATCTTCCCCTGCCATCCTCCTTTGCAATCTCTCCCCCCCTCTTCCTCATTTTTGGGTTGGCCTAGTCACAGGAATGAAGCCTGATCATTAACTTTATGTTTCCCTGCAAGAAGGTGGTACCCAAAGGCTGGGGGCAAGAACCTGTTCTGGAGTTTGGTGGGGAGGGGAGGGGCTGGTGGCTGCCACCACCACTGCCACCTAGGGATAACAATCCCAACACAGCCATGCTGAGCTCTCTGCAGCCCTGGACTATGCCTCTGCCCCAGCCACGCAGCCCCCTTCAGCAACACTCCCAGTAGCATACTGTGACTTTGTCAGCACCTTTGAGAAGGGGAGGGAAACACCTTCATCCATAGAACCATTGTATCATCTGGCTCTCAGGAAAGGAGGTACCCTTTGGGTTAACCGGTGACTTTTTGCACCCTAAATTAGCAGCCCTTGAGGAGTATCTCAGGGAACATCCAGCACCTGGGTTCATTTACCCTTCCATCTCCCACACAGGTCCCTTATATTTTNGGGAAAAAAGGGGATTTTGATTCACCAAAAAAAAAAAAAAAAAAAAGATATGGCCTTCTTAGGATGAAATTGGTGAAAGTGACAAATGGACACAAAAGAATACCTGTTAGAACCACAAATCTTTCATTGTAAGTCACATTACTGTGGACAAAATTGGGTTTTTTTATAGCCCTGAATTCTGAACAGCAAGACATCACCATGACATGACATGACCTGGGAAGCTATATAAAGGTTAAATAAAATTTCAGGCTAAAGTAAATAAATAAATTTAAATAAAAATGTATGTCCTCTTTCACAGTTAAAGGCAATACAACATCACTTTCAGTGGCTTTTATGAGAAAAAGCACAATTAGGTACTGTAGTTTCAAATGAATGGAAGTAGAATGTTTATAATCTTCATTCTATAAAAAAAGAAGTTTGGTGTTAATTCTTATTTTCTATTTATTAATGATTTTAAAATTGCATAAATGATGCACCTATGTTTCTGTAACAGAGAAAAAATATCACCATTGTTAAACCTTCTCTGAGTGACATGCTTAGAATTGAGTATATGTTAATAAGCATATTATTGGACTTGAGTCCAGCTACCTCAATCTTGTAACTATTTTGTCTGTGAGGAACCATTCTTTAGCATATGTCTGGAAGATTAATTTATAAAAACAGTTTGTAAAGTAGATTTTTAGAAACCTGTTATTAACCCATTATATTTTTAAGAGTACTTTTCCTGGTTTTTCTGTACGCATATGAACCAGTATCTGCAAAATGCCAAATGCTGCAAGACAAGCTGCTTTCCGGTGTTATGGTACATTGCTCCTTTCTAGATATTCTGCCCACAGTGTTTGCCATTAAAATCTCCATCTCTAGTGCAAAATTTAGAAGGCAAATGCCCATTAAAATTTTGCTGTCTGCTCTGTCAAGTAGAGTAATTTAATTATATTAAGTAACTATTTAAAATATGCACTAAAATTATGAAGCTCCAGTAGACCCTCCATATATAAATGCACGTTACACAAACATCCATGTTATATTGTTTATCATATACCCATAAGTAAATGGACTGTATATGTGCTTGCAAGATTTCCACACTAGAACACAGATTGTTCCATTTTATCCTAAATGAGATTACTAATTGTTCAAATTTTACAATGTTAATAATTATATTTTTTCTTTTATTTCAAATTGTTTTAACACTAGGGAGTCCATTGCTTTCTTTTACTGTTAAACAGGAGTTACTTTCAAAGAAATATTCAATAAATCCTTTTTGCTTATAGAACTGAAATGAACAGAAGAGATATATTTGCTGTGTGGCAGTAAATACTTTGACATTTCTTATGTGTATAATATTCAGTATGAAATCAAGAACTGTCAACATAATGCATAACTAGTCTAATACTTCCTTGCTTTTAACTGTTAATTCACTATATGCTGCATATCTTTATTAACTTTTAATTTGACACTGATACCAATCATTATAGTATGAGGGTCTATAATTTGTTGGCTATAGAAGACCAATCTCCAGTGATGAAGGTATAGCTGACTCCTATTCTTCTGAACACCAGGTGCCTGAATCCCACCCTACTGGGAGTACGAGAGCTGAGCTAAGTACCCATAGGCCATCTTCTACATGAAACAGATCACAATCTTAAAGTTCTAGTCAGTGGATGCTAGTATCACTGTTGTGGTTAAAATACCACTTCTTTACAAAATAGTTCTCAAAATATGCACTTTCTGTTGGTAGTTATGAGCTAATCTAAGCAGTACTAGAATCAATATAACAAGTCTTGCAAATTTAGAAACATTCAAATGAGGAAAATATACAGAGTAAAACCTCCCCGGGACAAATACTCAATTGAAGTCAATATGCCTACATTAATTTTTACAAGTGGAGGTTTGACTCTCTGTTATCATCAAGGTCCTACAGCTTAACCAGTGCTCAGTAAGACCCAGGCTTTCACACTTCTAAGGAGATATCTCTATTCAGATTGTATTACCATATGAATGGAGCTGTGAAAAGATCGACACATAGTTATAAGTGAAGATTTTAGCCTTCTGAGAGTCTCCTAGAAAGCCTAGCAAAATAATGTAGGTCAGTGCAATTTTTTCATTTTCAAAACAAAGCCATTTTTTATGTAACAAAGCAAAGTTTGCATGCATCACAACAGTGGAGAGGAGTGATTGTCAAAAGGTGACTTTGTCTGCTGGGAAATGTTTTTCCATGGCAAGTATTTCCTAGTGATCTATGATGCTTTTGTTCAAAGCAGAACAAGATAAAAATGCTGAAGTCCTGATTACATTTCCAAAGCAAGCTTCTTGAAGGATANTAACCAGTAAGACCAGTAACCATCTTCCCCTGCCATCCTCCTTTGCAATCTCTCCCCACCTCTTCCTCATTTTTGGGTTGGCCTAGTCACAGGAATGAAGCCTGATCATTAACTTTATGTTTCCCTGCAAGAAGGTGGTACCCAAAGGCTGGGGGCAAGAACCTGTTCTGGAGTTTGGTGGGGAGGGGAGGGGCTGGTGGCTGCCACCACCACTGCCACCTAGGGATAACAATCCCAACACAGCCATGCTGAGCTCTCTGCAGCCCTGGACTATGCCTCTGCCCCAGCCACGCAGCCCCCTTCAGCAACACTCCCAGTAGCATACTGTGACTTTGTCAGCACCTTTGAGAAGGGGAGGGAAACACCTTCATCCATAGAACCATTGTATCATCTGGCTCTCAGGAAAGGAGGTACCCTTTGGGTTAACCGGTGACTTTTTGCACCCTAAATTAGCAGCCCTTGAGGAGTATCTCAGGGAACATCCAGCACCTGGGTTCATTTACCCTTCCATCTCCCACACAGGTCCCTTATATTTTTCATATAAAATAAGAATCAGGGGGAGGGAGTTTGCAGAAGAATATTACACATGAAGAAAATTACAGGGTGGTCAGGACAACCGGAGGCTGCTGGTACACACAGGACCCTGACAAGAACATTTGTATAAAATAACCCTTAATAATTCAAAACTAACACCTTTCAGTAGGGTGGTTGTGCATGCATGTTTTTCTCCACCAAAATCTGCACTGCATACCAACTACAGACATTGAATGATTTATTGCCTAACTGTAGAGTTTAACTCTATAGTCTCTCACAACAGGAGAGATGGAAAGCAAGATTAGTTCATTATATGCAAAAAATACTGTAGCTGCTATTTATCTCCACTCTGTGTTGACTTCTGCAGGAAACATAGTTTTCAAGCCCAATGGGAAAAGGATCACCTTTTCTTCTTCCTTGTTTGTAGGTTGTCTACAGAGCTATGCTTTGATAGCAGAGGCCTTGATATATTTATGGTTATTTCCTTTTTTTTTATTAAAGAAACATCATGAAAAGGATAAAAGATGCGAGCTCAAAACTATTTTGTGATGCACTAGTGAAAGATAACACCTCCATTGCACACTAAACTGAGAGTTGGAGTCTTTCAAGCTATACACTGAAGTACTGGAATATGTTTTCAAGTTTGTACTGAAAAATCCAACTGACCTGAATTATTGTACAGTTAAGTCATCATCAAGTTAACTTTAGGTACTAAAAACTCAAAGATATATTTTCTGATTTATGCAGTAAACCAAATGTATTTGCTTGAATAAAAATAGCAAGAAAACACAAGGAACCTAAGTTATCTCACCACTCTTGTTCACAGAACTTGTATTTTATCCACTCAGTCCATCATACTCGAGGTGCACTGCCACCATCAGATCAATACAAAACCATATGGGCTGCTATGGATACAGTGACTCCCCTTCCTGTTTCTTTATCTTCCTTTATGGTAGCAGCAGCTTTTGTGCAGCCATGCAGTGAACTAAGCTGGAATGAAGATGCATCAAAACTGTCCTTCAGAAACAACTAAGCAACCAGCCAACCAACCAACCTGCATGGCCACAAGAAGGCTAGTACTGAGACTGGGGAAACAGCAGCAACGAGGAACTGAGAGTGGTGAGTGAGACCTCTCCTTTTAGTTGGTGTCTACTCTTGCCTCGGATCCACAGTCTCACAGTGACAAGAGAGAATACCAGGAATGAGTTGTTGTGGTGAGGAAAGATTTAAATTGTATATAAATGACAGGGAGCATCTCCAGTGATTTGGACCAAAAGGAGGACCAGATGCTCAAATGATTTAAACCAACACAGTTCTTTTCAAATAAGTGAAATTCTTCATACTAACTAGAGGTTCAGGCTAAAGCTGAACTGCTTGGATCCACCAGCCTAACCCAGACAAGGGGTAAAATTCAGAACTGGTTATTACTAAATTGAAATAAATCACTGGCTATCAATTTGTGTGTACCTAACAGATGGCTGCATAATTTATCTTAATGTAAGCTGCATAATATATCTTAATCTCAATGTATCTACATTTCTTTACTATAATGATTGTTTTGTCTGTTAAAGCTGTAAAGTATTTGGAACAAGGATATTTTTATAACTTGGATATGGAGAAAGCTATACATACTTTGGCATTTCAAATATTTTTAAATCAGCAACACTGATGTGAAAAATAAAAAATCATTACAATATATTAAAAGAGACTCTGTCTTCTGCATACAAGCTCAGCATAAGACATCTGAATACTGAGTTTATCCCAACTATACCTAACATCACTGGTTCTGGACTTGGGAATACTGAGAAACTTGAATAGGTCATCAAATGCTGTTATTTTTTACATTAGTCTTGTAATGCTTCATCCTCAAAAGAATTGATCAAAATAAAAAACTCACAAAATCAGAGAAAATAGCCTCCTGAGACTACAATATGAATTAATAATGTCCTTGTCGTATCAAATGTCTGTGAGATGGTCTGATTTTATATCAACACTACTTAAGACTGCTTTAAATAAGTGAACACCAGAGAAGATTGGTATACAAGATAAAATTAAAATATTAATTAAAAACATAAGGTGAAACATTATTTATGAAATTTCCTAAACTTAAGTCAACAGTGATTATGGGCATCTGACATAATGCATGCAACATCACAGAGACAATCTGAAACTAATATGTAAAAGTGTATCTAGAAATAGCTTGGAAAGCATCTCTGTGCGAATAAACTTTATACATCAGCATGCCTTCTGGTTAGGAGCCAAAAGTCATAGGTTGGAAGAATAATTCAATTTCGTTGTCTAAGAACTGGTGCTATTTACTCAGCTTTCTCTGATTAGGTGAAAGGGAAAACCCAACAGAATAGAATAGTTATAGTCAGTAATAATGAATATGAATTGAAACTCATCTATGTGTTTAGTGGTTAAACTAAAGTACAACAGTGGAGCAGAACAACCTTCTGGAGTACAGGAACTGGTAGATAAAAACCTCTGTTTGTTTGTTTTTGTATTCACACTTGTCATTAAGGAAAGAGAGGACTATATTGAATTAAAGTTCAGAAAATCTGTCAAAGTGAATACTTTTCCCAGAAGCACAAGCAGCTGCACAACTGAACACCACAAGGTATTACGGAAGACAAGAGCTCAGTAGTGGTAAGAAAAGGCTGCAACAATGAGAACAGAATATTCTTTTTTTGCTTTCTATGGTGCAATAAGCACTGGATATCCTCAAAGGCTGATCTTATAAGACTAGCTCCCACAATCTCCCTATACCACAGTGTTGTAGTTTAGGCCCTGTTGGCAACTGAGCACCACACAGCCGCTCGCTCCCCACCCCACCCCAGTGGGATGGGGAGAGACTCGGAAGGGTGGAAGCAAGAAAACACGTTGGCTGAGATAAGAACAGTTTAATAATTGAAATAAAATAATAATAATAACAACAACAACAACAATAATAATAATAACAATTGTAATTAAAAAAAAATGAGAGAGAAAGAAAATAAAACCCACAGAGGGAAAAAAACAAGTGATACAACCACTCACCACCCACTGACCAATGCCCAGCCCATTCCTGAGCAGCAATTGCTGCCCCCTGGCCACCTCCCCCCAGTTTCTATACTGAGCGTGACGCCATATGGTATGGAATAGCCCTTTGGCCAGGTTGGATCAACTATCTTGTCTGTGCCCCCTCCCAGTTTCTTGTGCCCCTGGCAGAACATGGAAAGCTGAAAGAAAAGTCCTTGACTGACATAAGCACTTCCAAGCAACAACTAAAACATCAGTGTTATCACTATTATTCTCATACTAAATCCAAAACACAGCACTATGCCAGCTACTAAGAAAGTTAACTCTATCCCAGCTGAAACCAAGACACATAAAAAATCCCTAAGTAATTAGATAGGGTTTGATAGTCTTTGTACTGAATTTCCATTATGACAATGGAATTTGAATTCATTCTTAAAAAGGAGAATTCAGTTAAGTGCTCTGCAGAAATGGATTTAAATATGTACTTATGAATTTGCCATAGACAACAACCATGCTATGAATTATACACAAGAAGAAGCTTGTTAGTATTCTTTCTGAGTCATACAGAACAATTTTTATTTTTATCCATAATAGTGTTTTCAGGATGGCTTTTTCACCTTTTGTCATGAAGGATAATTGTCTTTCTGGACAGGAAAGATGTATGAAACTCATTCAGCATTTAACATCAAATATCATATAATTATTAGGAAGAACAGGAAATAAGAAAACTTTATGGACAGCTGCACAAATACTGCAAGACAGTCATGGCAAGCCCAAGACAAAAATATGGGTTGCAAAGGCTCTAACAGACTGTAACTCAAAGATGCTGAGCTCTGCCTGCTAGCCAGTTTTATTAGCCCTCTTGACAACAGCAACAAGGTCTACTAAAGACAAAATATTTACAGAGAAACATTACCTTGGAATGGGTACAGACATAACCCAGACAAAGACACAGAAGCTGTATAAAGATTAATAGTCATTAAGGGGATAAAGAGAGATGTGTATACAGTGAATAAAATTTAAACAAGTGTCCGGAAAATGAAACATGGCATTAAACAGAGAGTCAAAATCTAACAAACTGATGAGAACAAACTATGGATAAAGAATAATGAAGAAAACACAGGCTGAAAAGAAATAATTAGAACATCTAGAAATGCTAAAAGGTAAAAGATTTGAAGAAGACGGTGTTCCTATAACTGTAGTACATCTGCATGGTGTGATGTGGAGAGAGGATTTACATTTCTTTTTGTTAACATGGGGCAAAAAAATAGAACAAGCTTAGTATGTAAAGGATGGATTTGAAACAGAGAAAATACTGCAGTTTGAAACTGCTGTGTCCATGAGAGTTGTTATGATTTTTTTAAAGACATTCTTGGAAGCCAAAGTTGTGTCCCATGAAACAGCAGTCCAGCATGTGCTTCACCCTCTGCATCACCTATCTGAATTGCAGGCAGCAGTGCTGAAGGAAAACAGACTTCACAAGACTTCATGGAAAGCAAGGAGCAGAAGAAGATAAGACCCTTATGAATACAGTTTCTACACCTCATCACTGACTAAGTGGCATTTCTCTAGTGAGTGCAGTATGTACTTTCTGAGGATGTACAGGGGAAACCATTATCATTCCCACCACATTTTCATAATTGCCTTTAATTAAGACTTTTTTTTTCCATTATATTCTCGCCCCTCCATGTCTGTTACTTACCACAGATCATAGAAGTTAGACAACATGCTTTGTCCCTTCTTTTCACCGGATAGGTTTTTAAACAGGACACACGAGGTCAAGAAAAATACTAAATAATGCCATAGAGCTTTGCAGTCTTGAACATGTTAGATTAGAAAGTAGTATTTCATGCCAGCTAGCAGATAAAAGTTGGCTTATTCAGTGACTACTACTTAGGACCTAACTTTGTTTAAAAGCTTTTTCTCTCAAAGGGAACTAAAAATCAGGGAATTAAAAATGCTATTTATGAGAAGTTTCCCAAACATAACTTCAATATATGTTTAATCAAACATCGTCATGCTAACAGAGATTTGCTTTTGTCCCTTACTCGCTGCCCAAGAGCTATATTATAAAAGTTCAAAGCTTGCAAAAATCCCCAGGTTAATTTTGGCTATGTACCTGCTCCCCCTGCTTCTAAACCATATCTGTGTAAAGCACAAGCCAGGGGAGAAGAAACAGATGATGTGGTCTCTGAAGCATAACCTTAACTTATGCAGAAATTTCTATGCCAAGTCAAACAACTTTATAGATATTTTTGTTACCCAAAACAGCAGTGTTGCCCAACTCACAGCTCCCCAAACATAGTAAGAACAATTAAATGTCCTAGAACAACTAAAATGTCATCACTGTGGAAGGCACAAGTTGTCTCTCAGGTATTGCTTTCACATGTGTATAACAGTATTTCTAGGAAGTCTTCTGTAGTATGGCTAGACTTTTCCATTTTTCAGAAAGCACCTAAAAATATATTTTGTGATTAGACCACTATTTTTGGTAAATGAATACAAACTCAGCATCAGAAAATATCTTGAGCCTCTCAATACTTCGTTAGCTGCACATTGATCTTATGCAACGTGATGAATGATTAACTGGCTTATCATCCTATATTATTTCATAGAGGTAGCTGATTTATTAATAATAGGGCTTGTTACCAGCACAATATCAGATACTATGTTCAATAAATCTATTCAAAACTGAAAGGCAAATTCTTGGATCCTGAGCAGTCACATACTCAAACTATAAACGTATATGAGTATAACAATCAAGTGAGGGTTTGAGGAACGACATATTTTTTTCTATTATACACATGGAAATTGTACTGTGAAGATATTTAAGGTGCTTCCTCTTTCACAGATTTGCCTGTTATAGATTGCTGAAAGAATGCATAAGCAAGCCTATGTAGTTGACAGAACTGTTACTACTTTAAAGAGAAATATCTTATGCCTATAACAATAGCAGCAAGAAGGGGCTACTGCTCTGTTTATTCTATCTAGAAAGTTGGAACCAACTTCACAGGTGGTTTATATACAGAGCACCTGTTATTTGTAGCTGAAACAGAGGCTGTTTCTAGGCCATGGTCACACCAAAGGGAAATATTTTACAGTGACCTCAGGGTAGAGGATTGTGCTCTGTGACAATTAAACCTATTACTGTTTCTAGCTGTGGTGGGTTGATGCTGGCTGGACACCAGGTGCCCATCAAAGCCACTCTGTCACTCCACTACTCAGCTGGACAGGGGAGAGAAAATATAACAAAAAGCTCATGGGTCAAGATAAGGACAGGGAGAGATGACTCACCAATTACCGTCATGGGCAAAATAGACTATACTTGGGGAAATCAGTTTAATTAATTACTAATCAAATCAGAGTAAGATAATGAGAAATAAACCCAAACCTTAAGAACACCTTTCTCCCACCCCTCCTTTCTTCCGGGGCTTAACTTTACTCCTGAATTCTTTACTTCCTCACCCCAAGAAGTGCAGGGGGACATGGAAAGGGGGTTGCAGTTAGTTCATTACACGTTGTTTCTGATGCTCCCTCCTCCTCGGGCAGGAGGACTCCTCACACTCTTCTCCTGCTCCAGCATGGGTTATCTCCCACAAGAGACAGTCCTCCACAAACTTCTCCAAAATGAGTCCTTCCCATGGACTGCAATTTTTCACAAACTGTACCAGCATGTGTCCCTTCCACAGGGTGCAGAAGCAGACTGCTCCAGCATGGGTCCCTGATGGGGTCACAAGTCCTGCCAGAAAACTTGCTCCAGCATGAGCTCCTCTCTCTCCACGGGTCCACAGGTCCTGCCAGGAGTCTGCTCCAGCACAGGCTTTCCACAGGGTCACAGCCTCCTTTGGCCATCCACCTGCTCCATCATGGGGTCTTCCACCGGCTGCAGGTAGATATATGGTCGACCGTTATCCTCCATGGGCTGCAGGGAGTCAGCCTGCCTCACCATGGCCTTCACCATGGGCTGCAAGGGAATCTGCTCTGGCACCTGGAGCATCTCCTCCCACTCCTTCTTCACTGACCTTGGTGTCTGCAGAATTGTTTCTCTCACATACTCCCACTCCTCTCTTCTGCTGCAATTGCTCAGTTTTTTTTCCCCTCCTCTTAAATGTGTTATCCCAGAGGTGCTACCACCATTGCTGATTGGCTCAGCCTTGGCCAGTGGCAGGTCCATCTTGGAGCCAGCTGGCATGGGATCTATTGGACATAGGGGAAGCTTCTAGCAGCTTCTCACAGAAGCTACCCCTGTAGTCCCCCTGCTACCAAAACCGTGCCACGCAAACACAATATGCTAGCATACTGAATCACTGCACTGTTTAAAACTATGAAAGTTGTTTGGAAACAGCATAAGCAGAAGTCGTCTATCAAGGTCAACATCGTTCACAAGAGAAACCTGTTGTCTGATTCTACCAGCAACATGTGAAATGCCAGTTCCTGCTTTCCTTGTCAGATCAGTAAGCAATCATCCTTGTCATTAACCACAGTCCTATCAACTGCCATATAAGAGACCAGCTTATGGGACCCAGAACTCTGGTCTAGCTCTTGTATTGACTGAGAACTACAGTCACAGGAATGAGAGAGCCTGAAACCACAAAGCACAAGATGTTTGAACCCTTTTCTCTTTTGGTTTTGAAGCCATAATCTACCACATTGCAGTTCAGCATTCAGATTCATTTGTTTTTAAAAAATGATGTCATAAAGAGTTTGCTATATCCTGAATCCAAAAAGAGTGCCATCCAATTAAAAAGCACCTCAGACTTCAAAGAGGTGATATTCAGAGTTACTGCTGGAAGACGTGAGACTGAGTCAAAAGTCAGCACTGTTCTAAAACTGCTTTATCTAATTAAGACTTAGGAGGAAGTGTAAAATAAAAAGGGGTAGAGCTGGGTAAGAATAAAGTACTGTAACAGCGTTTTTTAAAGACTAAAGTGTAATAATAGTGACATTTTAGTTAAATAAGATCATCTGAGCTCTCTGTACTTGTTCAGTTCCCTACAACATATTCATTTGAAAGCTCTCAGTACCCTCCTTTTGTCAGACTGAAGTCAGAACAGATGACTCACATCCTGCACTAGAAACACAGTTTAATATAAAACAGGCTGTCTTCACTAGTGAGGTGTAAAGGTTTTTTTCCGTTTAATCTTTTCATGTAAGATTAACTCAAACAATAGTTCCCAGCTTTAACGACCTGAAACCTACATCCTATGCTAGCGTGAGGTTCTGGTAAGATGATTCTACCATACACACATAGCTCATTAATTATAATTCGGCTTCAGTCTTTGCCTTGATTTGGCCATCATATTGTTTTATTCTATGTATTCCTGTGATGATCCAGTAGTTTTAAGCTCAGCACCATGTTTCTTTTATCTTTTTTTTTTTTTTATTTCTACTTTTACTCTATGATAAAGCACATAATTCATATTTCCAACTCCCAATATGGGACCACAGTTCTGAAGACTAAGGTGAATTAGCTGAGTTATCTGATTGCCACTTGGCCCTCTTCCTAAATTAAACCTGCTGTTCCTCACAGTTGGGTTTTAGATGATTACACATTCAGATTGCTACCAGGCTGAGCTTTAAACATTGCAAGGTGATGAATGCCCTCAGCTCCCACCTCCCACCTCCTGTGCAGCAAAATGCAGAAATATCATTGCTGTTTAACAACAAAAACAACAAAAACCTTGAAGAAAAATTGTTTACATTTGGGAAGGAATGGGAGGAGAAGAAAGAACAAGTCCCATGCCAGACTAATTGGTATCACAAAGAAGAGCACTCACAGTGTGGTGAAGACCTAGGTTCAAGATCCTTAAGTGCTTCAAGCAGAGCTCTTATTCAGACTCTTACTTACAATGAATGTATTAAATAGCTCAGATACACTAGGAGGAGGGAAAGAGATGAACAGGCAGATGGCTGGATTCAGACGTCTGGTAAAAGGATACTCGTTTTTTAAACAATTCCATTGCAAAGGCTCCTTATTTCAAACACACTTTTGTGCAACAGTCACTGACATCCTGCTGTCAGGTGGCTGAAGAGGGGTGGCATGTGCTATCAGGCCCAAATTGCTGGCTTTTCTATGTGGTCATGTTAGACTATTAACATCATGGTGCTGTGACTGCTTTTAAGTCTTGTATGTTTCCTGTGAGAGTCATGGCAGGGCCATCAAAAAAGTCTGACCTAAAAAAGTCAGACTACAGCTACTGGGACCATGATACTACAGGCAATGTCCAGGAGAGCCTGGTTCCTGCTCCCACCTGTGCAGCCCATGGAGAGGACCATGGGAGGTGCATGCAAACTCTGAGGCAGAGAAGTGGGGTCATGCAGCTCCTTCTCATATTAGCTCATATTATCTGTGAGAAGGGAAGTGTTAGAGAATGGGTGCAGAAGGCTAAGCCTTGACCTGTAGCTACACTAGCAAGATAACAACAAGAGAAATTGCAATGCATTCCAGAGAGCAAAGAGTGCAGCAGCTGGTCAGCCTTGACCAGTGACTGCACTAACAAGACAGCAACACGAGAAATGGGAAACATTAGAGATAGCCAAGTGGGGTGTTAGTTTCATGGAGTTGCTGACCCAAGGCAGTAATTGCCAGGGCAACCATGCCACACTTACTGAATAAGGGTGTAAAAATAGAATAACAGGGGATGAGGTGCTTATTTGGGAAGGCAAGAGGATGTTAAAGAGCAAGGACTTGGGAAAAGAGGAAAAGAGAATTTAAAGGATAGCAAACCATGTGATTTGGACTGACCAGAGATTGCCAGGCAGCCTGGTGCCTTATTAGCACAGTGGAACAGGGCGATGAACCCCTTGGGACTGTAGATGCATCTGATGTACACCCCTGGGGAGGGCGTGTGGGGGGTGTGGGTGCTTTCCCTAATGTCAACAAGGGCACACCTGATAGGGGTGGACTGGACTCCCTAATCACCTTCGCAATGAGAGGTGATAGTTAACAGTGCAGGGGAGGGCATTTTCACATCCACAGAAAATTTACTGGTGAAATAAGGAAATAAAGTACAAATGTAAGAAAAGAGAAGGTGGAGGTATGGAAGACGTGGGTTTTAAGACATAGGCATCACTCCAAAGGGTATTGATCTAGCCATAATCCTCAGTAATAACCATAGAAACTTAAAGGAAGTAAGGTAAGCAAGTTTAAGTTAACAAATAAATAACAAAGATTAATTCTTAACAGGATTTCAATATTTCCCACTCTTCACCATCACCTCTGAAATGCCAGGAAGATTCAAAAATCACTACAGAAGGTTAATATAGAACTGTATAATCAATCATCCTCTGTCCATAATTGTCACCAAACGTCCTGCAAATTCTCAGAGGTAGTGCTAGCTCCCAGAATGACAGTCTTTCCTGAAGAATCAGTGGCATAACACAGACCCTTTCTAAGCTAAAAAGTAATTTGCTCTTCTGTCCATTGCCTATGTATTATTATTTGTCTGGACGTATTCTAAGTGTAGATCACGTTAACGGCTAAGTGACAAAGAAGAAAACATATTTATGACTTGCTTATTTACAGTCTGATCTATAGCAAAAAAAAAAATAAATAGGGAGAATATATAAAGAGAAGTATAAGGAAGTGCAAGAAATAAAAAAAGTCTACTGTTTTAGAAAGACTCAGAGACATCAAGGAAGTGCACTTTTACCAAGGTATTCTATAAAATAAAGACATATTTTTTAATTTTATCTATTAAAACCCTAATGACATTTTAGATGGAAGTTTGAGTAGTTTAGGCATATCCTAGGATCTCCAAAAATCAGTTAATTAACTTTCCTTACAAACAGGATATATGTTCATGATACTTTAGGGAAACAATTCTGTCTCTGAAGACTACTTTCCTTCTATGTAATACAGCTGGTCCAGAGCAGTATCGGATTAAAACCTATGTGCAAACAGCAGTGTAGAAATTTCCAAAGACAATTGTCAAAGGAAAAGAAGGTCTGAATTACTCACAATGTAAGTTTATGTTGTTACCTGATGTGTTTTATACAACTCAGTTAAAAAAAAAAAAAAAAAAGATTAACTGAATACCTCAAGAAAAATACCCTACTCAGAAAAGAAGACCAAAAAAATGGGAGAAAATATGATAAAATAGCTAGCAGAGACTTTGTGAGGGAACCAGGGAAATGTCTGGCTGAAGGAAGAGGTAAGGATCAGGGGAGGAGCTGGAAGACTAAATCAGGCTGCCTCGTAAGATGGGGTTAAATCCACTGGCAACAGTGAGTAAATCAAAAGACGAAAGTTAAATTAAATGGTAGAGTTAATGAAATGGCAGCAATGAATTAAAAACAGGCCAAAACCCAAAAAGGCAGCAATGGAAAAGTTAATCAAATGGCAACAGTGAGGTGAAAAGTGGCAGAGTTAATTAATGGCAGCACAACTCAAACAGATATTCAAATGGCAGGAAAAGATTAAAAACCCGCAATGCTTATCAGCAGCAGATGACATGTAGACTGTGTGGAGGATCCAGAAGAGAGCTTTTGTACAAATGCTGGAATATCCTTTTGTAGGATGCTAGGAAGAGTCTTCCCTGGAGTCCAGCACAGCTAGGAGGAGCCAGAGATGGCTAGAGCTCTGAGACTGCCAGGGGTTTGCACCACAGCCCACCCAAGAAATATGGTGCAAACACAGCTCTACTGTGGGGGCTTGGTGCTTACTCCCCCAGTGGACAGGAGAGGTAAAAGGGTGAACTCACTTTCCTGGGAACCATTTTAGAAGGGAATGTAGGGCTGCAAGCAAGACCTGTCTCAGCCTACCTCATGAAACTAGGCTGTGCTTAATTATACAATGCTTTATTGCTAACAGGAAAAGGACCATGAGCCTTCATGAGGTATGCAGCAACCAAGGTCGTATTTAGTTCCAGGAGATTAGGTCAATGTATACAACATATTAACTGCACAAACCACTGTAATAATATGCAAATAGCATGTAAATAGCAATTAAAGAGAGTTTTAGTTAACTATTTATTTATTCATTCATTCATTCTGTGGCCTACATAGGACTAAACAGCAGCTCAGAGTGGCCTTTCCATATTTTTGCTGTAGCTGACTTTGTTCCTAAAACATCCAGACAACTCTTTAGGGGAGGAAAAATAGCATCAAGTAGCATTTCTGATTTGGAAACAAGTTCTTTGAAAAACAATGACATATTCCTTATTTTCCCCCTATTTTTTAATCTGGTTATTAATGTATAACCTTCCCATCTATCCTGTGAGAAGTTAATTTCTGTAAGAGCCAGTGTTGAAAAATTTTGAAAGCCTGTTGAAAGTACACTAAAGCTACTGTGTCATTCCTATCAGCATGATTTGACTACAGTAAAAACCATTAAGAGACTTGCAAGCATGGACTTACTCTACAAAAAGCACATTTGTTGTTCCCAGCCTGTTGAATTATTTATATTTCCATTCATTGTTTTTTATAGTTTCCACCAACATGCTTGAAACCATGACAGTTGCAAAAGCAAAGCCAACAGAGCTATAGTACACTAACAGTGGGTTGCAGTCAAGCAGATTATTACTCATCTCATGTTCTCCAACCTTTGTACCAAAAAGTGAGATGACACATAGGGTGATTTTTTTGAAGAAGAAAACTCTAAGTAATGTTTCAGCAAAATGCATTAACTGTCATCCTCTGTGACTAAATATGAGCTTCCGACACACCAAGAACTGCAGAAAGCCAAAGCTACAGAAGTAAACATGGGAAAAAGGGATCTTGATTTTCTGCCTAGTGAGGTCCCGTGATGAATGGCTTATTCCACCACTAATGAAAATTAGCAGCTCCTTCTATGGAGAAACAAACCTGCCAAAATCAGAAAAAAAAATAGATACAGTGTACAGCTAAACATAAAGGTCAGCATTTCTAGTAAAATGAACCACTGAGACCAACATTTTCAGCACAGATTCTGCCCACCAGTACTTCCTATATAAGGGCGTGAACCTCATCTATAAAACCATCAGACAGTCAGTACTTCGACACACGAACTGCAGTGACTTTGTGTGTATAGAAGCAGCACATACTCATCTACCACAAAGAAGCTTAATAAAATCTGGTCTAATTGTAATGAACATTGGTGCAAACTCTCCTCATTCAAGGTGACACATCTGAGAAATGTGTGATGACAGGAGACTGGAGTGGACATGGGTCAGGGTCTAATCAGCTTCAGAACAGCTGGTAAAGACACACCAGTTAACTCTACACCAGAAAGGCTTCAGAAAACAATAGCAAAGCTTACCGGGTCATAAGAATAGTAAAGATGAAACAGTTTAAAAGGGGCATGATAATTACATGTCTAATTTGCCTTTTTCAAGATATTATTGAACCACTGCTGTGTCAACAACAATCTTTATATTAAAGCTTGTTCTGAGTTTAAGAAATGACAGACAGTGCTTTAGTTACAAGTTCATACAGACAATTATATAGGAAAAAAAGTCTTAAAGTGTTACAATGTAGGCCTGTTGTAAAATTAAAGAAAGAAAAAAATATTAGCTGCATGTAATTATGACTAACATATCCTAGAGCTACCACAAAGACAACAAAGTATATCTTGTTTTTTCTAAAACGTCTGTAACTTTAAAAAGAAAGCCATAAATTATGAGATTAAGTTGTAGAAATAGTGCATTTTTTTAACATGAGAAATTTCAGCTGTATTTTTTTGTTAAAAAAAATTCAGAGCTCTCCTTCTTAAGCATTTGTTTACACACAAGCAAAAAAGTGGCATTTTGATTAAGTAAAACATCTGTAAAAAAATCTGTATAATTAAAGTATCTATTATTTTCTTAAAAACATGTGTCTGCTGCAATACTAATTACTGTTCATTGAACAAGAAGGAAAATCCTTTAGACATTCCTGACAACTGTGCTCAAGCTATTATGCTAATAAATATAAGACCTACACTTACAAGATGCAACTACATCACTTCTATTTTTGTGCCAATGAAAATGAACTTGAAGCTAATTTTTCAACATTTAGAAGCTTTGAGTAAGAGAGTTGGACTTGCTTATTTAGGTGCAGATGCTCCAGTAGAACAAACTGCCCTAGCTACCCAATCACATGAGAACAATTTCAACAGCTGAGGACATGTCCCTTAGAGCTAAATACTGGAAAATACGAAGACAGTTTTGAAGACATAACATTCCCATGACATTTCAATGTATTTGCATTAAGACAACACTTCAGAACTTAGCAATGTTTCTTTTCAAAATAACTGCCATATGCAAAAGCCACATGTGAATGAAAAAAACATTTACTGTTTAGATGAGATTTGAGATCCACCATCTCTAGTGGAAACTGGGAATTCAAATAAGCTATTCTGAGTAAAACTTAACCTTTGCATATCATCCAGAGCCTTTCTTCTGTTTTATGCAGTGTTCACTACTGTTTTGTATAAATTTATATTGAATCATAGATTGCATCTGAACCTCTGGGTATTCTTCATCCAGTGTGCCTGCCAGAGGGACAGTTGTGTGTAATACAAGGAGAAAACTGGAAGTACCTTCCTGGTGAATTTTGAGGGCTCAAAGGAAACAGCAAGTAGGAAGGGAAATGGAAAGACATAAACCAGCCCAGACCACTATTTAAGTAAACTAGCTTAAATGCAATGAAAATGTTCGGAAATGATCATAGGAGCCACTGCACATGCAGGCTTGAGAGCAGCAGACAGTAAAGCAGTGACAGAAAGTTAAGCTTAGTCTGATAATGGTAACCTCATCCAGCAGAAAAGTCTCAAGGAAAAAATCTGCAGCACGAGGCTGAAGAAGACAAAGTGGATGCGTGTTTTACATTTATTGCATTTTCTCAGTCCCGATCAATATTTTTAGTGTACCAATAAAGTCTCACCTTATCTACACACATTTACTATAAAACTTGTTGTATATGCCGATGTTTATGAGTATGAGTGTTCAAAGGCTCCACAAAAAGGTTATTTTAGTTCTGCTACTCTAAGTAATAAAAATATTATTGCATCTATAATGCTACATGTGATAGCATCAGGGTGATCTTTTTTAAAAAAATTATATTTATATTCAGGATTCCTTTATGTCCCATATACCTCTACACAATATACTAATAAATGTTTTTCTCAAGCTCAAAGACTGATTGGCTTTAAGAGAAAATAATGAGATGTGCCAGCTCATGTTCGCAAAACTCAAAATCAGATTTTAAGCAGGCATCCTCTTTGTTTTGAAGTCTAATATAGTAACTATACTAAGGAGAAAATAAAGTCAGCCACGGACTTATGTCAAAAAGATGAAGGCTCCCTGACCTGTTAATTAGTGCCTGTAGCTTGTACTATTAATTTTTCTTACAGTAAAGTCTTTAGTCAGAGCTTTCATTAGTCTTGATTGTTTTGGCTTTAGAGGGGGGAGGCATTATGTTTTATCCTATTCTTTCCTTCAACACACACCTTGAAAATTCATTACAGTGTTGTTTCTCATACAAATTCATGAACAATACAGTAAAAGCATTTTTCAGTATGATGGTGGCTCTTAAACTCCAGTCTTGAACATTCAAATTTGCAGAGTAATACAGTCACAAGCCTGAGATTATAATACACGGATTTTCATCTTGTCATTAACTACAACAACGTGGTTCCATTTATGCTAACATGAGCTGGACATAGCCCTTAAATGATTGTTTTCCCTTTCTTGTCTGTGAAATTGAGACGATATCCACTTATTTTACTTGGAGAATGGAATAATAAAAACTTATCAGCACATTTGAAATACTGAGAGTTTTCAGTACATTTTCCCTATGTATTATTTTTCATATACAAGATGAATAGGGCCAGAGTATAATAAGAACACATAATAAAACACTCTTTTTTCCCTCATTTTGCTTCTTCAAAAATTCTTTGGAGATGAAAAAAAATGCAAAAAAAAAAAAAGAACAACCTATGTAACACTTAGTACATTGAAAGGAAATGCTGTTTAGTGTCAGTTAATAAAAAATACGGAATCTCTTCATAATTACATTATCTACATAAGCTGGATTCCTTAGTACATTTGCACTTTAGAAGAATGATATACAGTACTTAACGTTATTTTTCCCTTAATATATATGTGACTACTTCTCTCTTTCCTGCTTCAGAACAAATCTAAAACTTCTCAAGTACAAATCATCAAAAAACAAACAGAAAGAGAATATATCTAGGAAAGATTGACAGCTGAAAGTTTCTAGCATGACTTGCCGCAAAGAAACGTGCATTTTCTAGGATGTGTGAATTCTAGTCAGTTACGGAAAAATTATGTGGAGGCAGTAGATACTGTGTACTTTGGTCAGAGAAACCTCCATGTTTAATTCTATTAGTTGGCAGCCTGAAGCTGATGTAGCTGTATCTCTCTCCATTGTTGTTTTACTGCAGATAAATAAATCATCATTGCAGCAAAGTCACGTACCCTTAACACTGGTTACAGAGTCTGTGTTTTTCGGTTCAATGAATATTTAGTTATACATAATACATGAGCAGAATTATAGGAAAGAAAAACACACAGACATGCATAATAAGAAAATACACAAGCATGCAAAACTGGGCAAAGGACTACTGTATACGCCTGCACCTTTTTTGCATCATACCAGAGAACAGTGCAGCTAACAGGCAGCCCACAGCCTCTGCTGTTTGTGCAGCAGTTTATGAGCCCCTTTTCTAGACGTCCTGAGAACAGCTTCTGGGATTTTTTTGGAGGACTCTGGGAACACTTGAAGACCTCCAAGGTGCCTGCCACTGCTGGGAGAGGATAGCTACAGGAGACTATGACCACTGGTGAGCTCCAGCAGCAGATGTGACTACTGAGGACTGTCTGTGTGCTCAGCAATGGTGGTGATGCCCTTCAGGGCATGGTCCCCAGCACCCCTTGGAGCAGCAGCTGCTGTGCATGGGGATATAACTTGAGTGAATCCAGAAAAGGGCCACTAAGATGATGAAGAGATTGGAACATCTGATATACAAGGGGAGGCTGGGACATTTGAGACTGTTCAGCCTGGAGCAGAACAGTACTCACGGAGGATTTTATCAGTGTGAGGGTGGCTGAACACTAGAACAGGTTGCCCAGAGATGATGTTGAGTCTCCAAGGACAGACACAGTCCTGGGCAGCATGCCCTGGCTGACCTTGGTCTGAGCAGGGGGCTGGACCAGGTGATCTCTTGGTACCTTCCTGCCTCAGATGATCTGATTGTAAGAGACTCATGGAGTTTTCATTTCATCAAACTTTGGTCTGCTCTAGCAGCCATATGAGACTCCTGTTGCCATCAGTCATAGTGATTATTTCTGTGTTTCTCTTCAGTCGTGGAAGTATGAAATTATAAAATTCATTATGAAATAATGAGAAAGTAATGTGAAAGCCAGCCAGAGTAATGCTTTCACGGAATGATACTAATCTGATACTAAGATTATTATAATGATACTAAGCATGAGGTGTGAGATAAGGGTGTTTGAAAGCCAAAGGTCTGCTAAGCTAATGTTTGGACTGAGTTTATTTCAGTAAGCATCCATACTGTCTGTCTGAGGTAGGTCCTAGAGCAAATGACCTGTTAATTTTGCCCAGGTTTCCTCTGGGAAGTAGGTAAGTTGTTCCAGAAGTAAGCCCTGTAGTGAGAAAGTGTTAATGAAGCACAGATGTTGTGGGGAACAAGGACCTTGACAGAAATATGGAGCAAGGCAAACTGACATTATGGACATATTCTCTCATAGAAAGTAGGTTGCTGAAATGGATGTACAGGGACAGCTAAGCCACTTTTCGGTTCACATGGTCCAAAAAGGCTTACATATGCCAGTATGATTTCAGACATTCAACCTACCATGGATAAGATTTGCAGAATGAAGCTCTATCCATCACTTGCAGCATAACTAAATTGCTGTAAATACCAGTGGTTATTCCTTTGGGACTCCCAGATCAGAAACAAAGCGCAGCAACCTAAACCCATGCCAGGAAGGAAGCTGTATGAGATATTCTGCCATAGTAAACACCAGGGTGCTGTTGACACAGTGAGCTCTAGTATAGAGATTTCTTCTCAAGAAGTAAAAAGACTGTGATCAGTTAGAGACACAGAAGCAGAACAGATCATTGCTCAGCTTGTGCCTTTGGAGGAAACTGGCTACCTAAGATGTCAAGCAGGCAAACAGGTCAAGCCAGTGAAGGCAAGAAGGAAGGTGTAAAAAAAATGCATTGTTACTACCATTTAAACAATCATGAATTAAAATCTTACACCATTTTAATATAGCCTAATATGTTGCATTCTATATTAAATAGATACCTTCATTACCACATTTTGAAAACTCTTGTTTTTTTATGTTAATCAGATAACACAGATCACAATATAATTTTTTAGGAGTTAATCTACTCTTGGGTATTCACTGTCATTCTAAGTCTATGATTCAGCACTGTTTGGCCTGTAAATTCCTACACTGTGCTGTTTCACATCTCCTCAGAAGCATGCCCTTGCCCACTCTGTCATGCAGAAAATGCACCGATTCTTTAGCCCTCTTCTCAGCTGCCTGCCTTGATAGTTTGTGGGTTTGCTATGGAAAATACTCTTCTTCTCCCCTCATTTATCCTTATTCTTCATTTTAGCTTTTCCCTTTCTTTATAGATCCTCTCCCTTATTTTTATTCAGTCTTATGTTTTTTTGCCACCTTTGTGTCTTCACTTTTTTCTCCAGCACTTTCTAGTTTAGATCCAGATTACAATTTGGTGTTTTCTACAAAAAAAAATAAAAGCAGTGTTGTGGTTTAAACCCAACTGGCAACAAAGTACCACACAGCCACTCGCTCACCCTCCTCCCGCCCTGGTGGGATGCAGGAGAGAACCAGGAAAAAAAACAACCTAAAACACGTGGGTTGAGATAAAGGCAGTTTAATAGGACAGCAGAGGAAGAGAAAATAATAATAATAGTAATGATAAAAGAATATACAAACCAAGTGCTGCACAATGCAATTGCTTACCATCCACTGACCGATGCCCAGCCCATCCCCGAGCAGCGATCGCTGCCCCCCAGCCAACTCCCCCCAGTTTCTATACTGAGCGTGACGCCATATGGTATGGAATAGCCCTTGGGCCAGGTTGGGTCAGCTGTCCTGGCTGTGCCCCCTCCCAGCTCCTTGTGCCCCTGGCAGAGCATGGGAAGCTGAAAAGTCCTTGACTAGACTAAACACTACTGAGCAACAACTAAAACATCAGTGTGTTATCAGCATTGTTCTCATACTAAGTCCGAAACACAGCACTATAGCAGCTACTAGGAAGAAAATGAACTCTGAATTAAGCTGAAACCAGGACAAGCAGTTTTAAGTTTGAACTAGTTATTTTGATTGAAACTTTCCTTTTAGCCTATTTTAATGTATTTCATTCTTTTCTACACAGAATCTGATTGTCTTCTATGATAGTATGATGTTTACCCAAGACCAATGGGCAGTTAAATATCACAATATCTAATGTGGGTGTTGCAGAGAAATAAACTATTCCGTATGTTGATCACTTAAGTACTGAAATGACACATCTTTCATATGCTTATCCAGTGAAGACCTGTCCAATCTAGAGTTTATAATAATACACAAGGGATTTATATTAATAGCTCAAATTACTGGTAAGCAAAATCCTGAGAGATTTGTTTCAAGAAAACAGAAAAGTATAGGTACAGACCTTAGTAATGAAGTGTTTGTCATAATTTCTATTCTAAATCCAGATCCTAGGCATCATATTCTACTTGCTTAAAATTAGATAAAGTTGCACAATTTATATTACTTTCAAAATACACAATTAAGCTCTGCTTAAGCTCAAGTGGAAATCTTAATATATCTTTTTCCTTAAAAAAAAAAATTACTTTTGAATTACAGAATTTAGAAAATCAAAGATTCATCTTATAAAAATGAACACTTAATATTAGCAATAGTTTTTCATAGATAAAATTAATAGTTGTAAATTAGCTACATAACTTTTTACACTTTACCTTCAGTAAATAATTTTGCCAGTCAAAATGAGAATAAATTTTCACAAGTAGGACTAACACAAGATACAATACGTGTATTAATATTTATCATTCGTGATGGTAATCAACAAAACCATTTGATAGATTATAGGAAAATGTGAACTCAAGTTCAAACAAAACTGGCAAACCTTGCCCCTGAAACAGAAAAAACTGAAATTACCTCTTTTGATGATCACAGCCAGGTTCATGCCTATGGAGGAGAGCTTGCTCTTGATTCTAGACATTTACCAAAAGACTTACTAGCATATCATTAATGTGGTTGGTAGAAGACTATTTACTGTAGTGAAGCCTTCAGTGATCACTTACTGCTTCTCTGTTAGGAATAGTAACTATAATTGATAGTCCCTGTCCTATTAAACCATCTGTTTTTCTAATTAATTCATAATAGAGTTGTGTTGCTGTCTGGCTTCCCCAGGCAGGTATTAAGAGCAGTTCCTGAAGTTTAGGTGGCAAAACAAGCTACACTCATTAAAAATATACTGAAAACTTTAGGAAGAACTTCAAGTTTATAAGAACACGTGTCTGTCTTGGATACTAGTAATGACACCACAAAAATCAATCTTAATTAATGCCATGCTACTTTTCTCACTATATTCCTGAATATTTTTGTTCATTCCTATGCATGCTAATCTACCCAAGCCCTTCACATCAGATTGTGAGTGATTAAGAGGGCAGCACTGAGACAATCATACAATAGTCTCAGTACTTTTTTGTTAATATTTTGTCAAATACATTATCATCCTTATCTTTACCATTTTCTCTTATCTTCTCCACACTATGTGTGCAGTTTGTTACTTTTACTATTTGTATCACATTTTGATTCTTATTCAATCTTTGACATTTTTGCTATATGGAATTAGATAACCATCATACTGTTTCAGACTTGTCCTGTTTTGCCTTCTGAAATTCTTGTATCATGGTTGCATTAACAATGTAATTAAGTTACATGTCAACATGTTGGCCCTTATGCATTATTCATCATTTGTCAAGCTATGATCCATCATAATGGCCTAGTGGGAGCTTTCAAACTACTGCATTTGATCAGCTTAATCCATTTGCTGTTGTAGATTAATGTTGCTATGTAAGTGAAAAGCATGCAATTGAAAAGTATATCAAGTTTTACTCCAAATTCTCTGTTATTATAAATTTGCATACGGACTGGTATATGTATGCATGTATATGTGTATAAGTATCTGCATACCCGCAGCAGGAATCAAATAGGACTTTTGAAAATTTAGCAGTACTGGTTTGGGAGGAAAAAGAGAAACAACTGAGTATGTCCTAATTTCACACCAATCTCCTTTTGCCTAACATGCCAGGATCCTTTTCTGAAGTGTCACTATGGCATACCACCCTATTCTGGTGTATTTTGATTATTACTTGCGTGTAGTGCTCAAGTGCCACCATAGAGTACACACATATCATTGACACAGCTGTTGCAGGCAAGATGGAGGTTCAGTACTGCTCGTATACTAAGAACAGCATATTGACATTGCTATATTGTTAGTCTTAATAAAAAAGGTTAAAAAGACAATTGCTTAAAGTGTTTCTGTAACAATCTGATATCAGCAATATGCAATTACCAGTTGTATGAGTTCCCTCTATATAATCTCAAACCATAAAGTCCTCTTTAAGAGAAGAATCTGAAATATCCTTCTTGAATTATTTCTTCCTCCTAATCTTTGGCACTTTAGCTCGTCCTCATTGTAGGGTTAGTACTTTGTACAGAATTCTATCTTTTGTTCCCAATATTGGATGTGACATGTTTAAAACTTACAGAATGATGTAGCCTGCAGTAAAAACATGTATTTGATGGGTCAGAGCTTATTAGGAACTCTAGAATCCAGATTTGCACATCGCTGAGGCTTTAAACTTGTTAAGAATTTGTTCTGAACAGTGTTCATCTTGGTCTGCTCAAAGTCATGTTAAACTACATTTTAAAGAGAAAGGAAAATAACTTCTGTAAGATTGCATAATAACATATAGAACAATAGAAAGAAGCTTCTGTTTTCCTATGCAAAAGTAGTATATATAGTACTACTTGGATGAAGGCAGGGTAAATGGGTACTTTTCTGTATTTAGTATTGCAAAAAACAGGACTCTTCATTAATATGAAAATATTAAAAATAGCTATCTCCTTGAAATAATACCTACAGCAGTTTTCTGACAAGTTGAGCAGAGTGTACCCAGAAAAACAAAACCAAAAACTTCTTCCATGACATCCCCTACAGCATCGTTGTGTGTGTTTGTGTCATTCAACATGATAGCTACTTAATGTACAAATTATTCTAGACACACACCTCATGGTGTTGGCAATATACAGCAAAGAAATATGACCAGCAAATGTCTCCAGAAAACTGGAAGAATATCAATCTAAACTCTGTGAAGAATGTAAGGTCCTTATCATTATGAGAACATAAATGAAGAGTAAGATTAACTGCCTAGTGTGAGCCAGATGTATGGGAGTAAAACTAATTAAATAATTTTTTTTTACAGCATATAAGAGCCAGATAAAATTCCTTCTTTGTACTCAAGTGGATGACTTAAAATGCTGGGGTTATCCCCTGGATGTTTGTGTGCATAATTTGAGAAGAGGAAGGTTTGCAGCCAGGTTTTATGATACTTTTGAAAAACATACAGTACACTGGATGGTAAACTTTTTGTGACTTGAATAACTAGGTTATCCCTGGCTGGAATAATCAATTATTGTCCATTTTGATCTAAAGGTCCTATCAAGAGCTTTCTTAAGACCTGAGCTATGCAAAAAGACAAGAGAAAAAAGAGAGGAAAATTAATAGCTCGGTAAAGTCCTCTTGAACCATATTTGAAATGGAACTAAGGATACATTCTACAAATGTACCGTAGATAAGCACTCAGATCAGCAGGTACCAATTAGTGAAGAAAAGCAGAAATTCTGTCTGATCTTTGCCTAAGAGTTCTGCTTGCCCTTGCACTCCCTTTTATGCCCATGCACTAGTTTTCACTAATTGTTCGATCAATTGCTACTGCTCATTAACAGCTCTTCTGGTTATCAGTATAACAATGAAGGCATTACAACAGGCTTTAAGCTCATTTTTTTTTATGAGATAAATGTACATAGGGAGAAAATAGCAAATGCTTAACATAATCTTGTAACAGAAGGAAACTAAGGTCACGTTACTTCTTCTCCCTTTAAAATGTGCAATGGAAAAGTTTGAATTACAGTTATCTAAATGTCCTTAATTCTACAGTTTTCCAGCTTCAATGTGTTTGATCTCCCTACTTAGTCTATAAAACATATGTATATGTACACACATATATATACACATACACTTGTGCATACATATGTGTAAATATTCATATCAGAACGTTTCATAAAATATTCAAACATGCTAATTAGCCAGTAATCATTCCCTCCTCTTCACACTTGAAACAATTAGAGATTTCGTGTTCTGATCACTGTGAGGTGCTAATGACTTTTTTAGAAGAACATTTGTAACCAACAGAATTGATCATATGATATACTCTGGTTTTATAAAATTAATGTAAAAAGTTAAATAAACCTATATATTTAATAATTCCCCTAAAACCTTGAGGAATCAGGAAAAAAAAAAAAAATCACTGGTGGGAGAAGTGGTGGTTGGAGGCCATGATAGAGTTTTCAATTCTTGGTGAAGTAAGGAGGGCAGTCAGCAAAACTTCTACCATGGACTTCCGGAGGGTGGACTTTGGCCTGTTCAATACACCGGTTGAGAGAATCCCTTGGGAGACAGCCCTGAAGGGCAAAGGGGCCCAGGAAGGCTGGGCATTCTTCAAGAAGGAAGTCTTAAAAGTGCAGGAGCAGGCTGTCCCCATGTGCCATAAGATGACCTGGTGGGGAAGACGACCGGCCTGGCTGAACAGGGAGTTTTTGCTGGGACTCAGATAAAAAAGAAGAGTTTATCACCTTTTGAAGAAGGGGCAGGTAACTCAAGAAGAGTACAGGGATCACGTTAGGTCAAGCAGAGAGGAAAATAGAAAGGCAAAAGAACTCAAAAGAACCCAGCTAGAACTCAGTCTGGCCACTGTTGTAAGAGATAAAAAAAAAAGTTTTTACA
>VZTL01019139.1:0-10986 GCA_013400535.1 Scopus umbretta | reverse complement strand
AACTCAATCTGGCCACTGTTGTAAGAGATAAAAAAAAAAGTTTTTACAAGTACATTAGCAACAAAAAGAAAGCCAAGGAGAAACTCCATCCCTTATTTGATATGAGAGCAAACGTGGCCACCAGGGATGAGGAAAGGGCTGAGGTCCTTAATGCCTTCTTTGCCTCAGTCTTTAATAGCAAGACCAGTTCTCCCCAGGGTATCCACACCACTGAGATGGAAGACAGGGGTGAGGAGCACAGTAAACTCCCCACAATCCAGGAGGAAGCATTTAACGACTTGCTACGCCACCTGGACACATATAAGTCTATGGGGCCAGATGGAATCCACTGAAGAGTGCTGAGGGAGCTGGCAGAGGAGCTTGCCAAGCCACTCTCCAGCAAAATGGTTAAAAAAATGGTCTACACCATGAGCTGCCAGCTTCTTCAGGAGAATACTGTGGGAGACACTGTCAAAGGCCTTACTAAAGTCCAGGTAGATAACATCCACTGCTTTTCCCTCATGCACCAGATGGGTCACCTGGTCATAGAAGGAGATCAGATTGGTCAAGCAGGACCTGCCTTTCATGAACCCATGCTGACTGGGCTTGATCCCCTGGTTGACCTGCACATGCCTGTTGAGCACTCTCAAGATGAACCACTGCATAATCTTCCCCTGCACTAAGGTCAGGCTGACAGGCCTGTAGTTCTCCAGATCCTCTTTCTTGGCCCTTCTTGTAGGTGGGTGTCACATTGGCAAGGCTGCATTCATCTGGGACCTCCTCTGTTAACCAGGACTGCTAATAAATGGTTTATTCAGAGTCCAAGGTGTCCGTGCAGGTCTAAGTTGAGCTTAATGCACTATCTTCTTTTTTTATCCTTTTATAATTTTCTTCTTATTTTAGCTTTCTCAGACTCTTGCTAACCCCTTATGTCTGATAGATTTTAAAATGTCCAAACCCATATTCTCTTTCCAAATTTCATATTTTGCATCAAAGCTTTATTCTGCATAATTTCTTCTCTCTTGTACTGACTAACAAACTCTCTCTACTTTTCCTAATCATAATTAGTATCCTAGAGCTAATATTTAGTTTATATTATGAACTCTCTGAAATATAAAGAAACTCTGTCTTTTAAGTGTCATGGTGACTTGCAGTAGCAGTAGTGAAATATCCACTGATGCTCTAGGACATAAGAGATGGAAGGCATGTAGGGAGAAGTAAGTGATAGTCCATGTATATTACAAAACAGTAAGGTGCCCTGCAGTCACTAAGAGTTCATTTCTGCCAGCCTAGCTATCTCCGCACAGAACTAACCCTTCAGATTTTTGCAATGGAAAAATAAGAAACTACTCTCCTTACAGGCATGCACACACGGCTGCTTTCTTAATGGTGTGCTACAACCATCAGTATCTGAGGAACATGTTTAGTAAAGTAACAACATTTAATAACTGGAAATAATGTTTCATGTATATATTTAGTTTCATTATACAATATTTTAAAACACTCCTGAATTTTTCAAAATCACATGTCACTACACCATTCAAGTGGGATATTTTCAAAATGGTACCTAAATCAGCACTTCAAATTTAGGAAGTATCTATTTTAATTTAAATGAAAAAACAAATCTTACTATGTTCTATTTCCCACCTACCTGAAAGTGAAGTAAAACATCAGGAATAAATATTATTTAACTGTTTTTAACTTTTACGGGATTTTTTACCTGAGACATTCAAAGTATTATTAATCATTCAACAGGAAAACAAAAGTGCGCAACAATTAAAACTAAATGACAAATTAAACCTTGCATATCTCATCTGACATATTTATACCTCTTCTAGTTTTAAAATACCATTCAATGTGACAATTAAAGGATAGAAGCTTTTACAAAGAGATAATATTTAATATTCACTTGGGCCAAAAAAAAAACCTGCTTCATTTTTCCAGTTAGACCAACAATAAGTCTTTCCTGTAAATCCTACATAATTATTTTGATACACATTTACAGAAAATGAAAACATTAATCTCTGGCAATATTTTTGACAAGAAAAATACATAATGTTGATTTTATGTAAGTATGTGATAGTTTAATATAGAACACTGGTATTTACTTATTAACTGTTGTCTTTGTTATCTGCATTACAGATATTTGGTTATATGTGTCTAATGATTGTAAGTACACAGTAAAAAAAGGTGTAAAGAATCAGTGCTTCTGAGTGTTCCAATAATAACCCTGCCACCCCAACCAAAACCACACACAAAAAAAAAAAGTATCTTGTAATAGGGAAATTCATACTGCAGCTTTTTCTGAAGAACAAGCATTTAAATAGCATGTAAGAGGAAATGAGCCTAAAACCTTTATTTCCCAATAGGCAGAAAAGGCTGCATAACAGAGCCTCTCTCCAGTAGTTCCATATCTCCTTTGTGCTGGGGAGCCCAGCACTGGAACCAGCGCTCACAATGTCTCTCATCAGTTCTCAGCAGATGGGAAGGGTCACCTCCCTCGATCTGCCAGCAGCACTACTCCTAATGCAGCCCAGAATATTCTTTATATCAGATAATGCTGATCATTATCAAGAAAAGATAGTCATCAACAACTAGATAGCATTATGCATTTATAAATAAATGTTGGCAAAAGGGAAAAAAATGCAGGAAACTAATACACATCTTATGCAAAATGTTTTTATGGCCTTTTCTGCCTAGACATTATATTGAATGAATATTGATGGTTGTGATAATTTTGGCACTGCAGGCAGCTCAATAAATGAAGACATTTTTTAAATAGAGGACAAATATACTTTTTTTACAAATTTGAGAAAATCCCTTAAAAAGACAAGAAATTGTAAAAGGTTTAAGAAACTGTTCTAAAACTTGCATCAACATACTGCTCTACCTCCACAGAAACACTGATTTGCAAGGAAAATATTAGCCTATCACAGTGATATTCCACGTGTATTACAAAACCCAACTCCTGGTTCCCTGAACATCAGCTCACAAAAAAGTAGCCTTCTATTTCCTGTTTCTCTCATCAATTATTGTACTGGTCTTTTAATTTAGTTTCCATAAACATAGACACATAGCTACAGTGCTAAGACTGCTGTTGGGCCAGACTTGAAATGTGGGCTTATCTAAAAGTCACAGAAGTGAGTAAAGCGCTCATGAAAAAGGTTTAGTAACCTGCCTTTAGCACTCATCCTCAGTGTGATACTTCCCACCCCTGTGCCTTGGCTTCCAAATCATTATTGCACATGTTTTGTCCAGAGACTATAGAAATTAAGAGTAGGTTCTGTGTCATAAAGTGGACAACTGGGGAGAACTCGAGCTAGTGCCAAACAAAGTACTAATGGCAATAAGTACAGCAGAGTAGTATCAGTGTGGAAATAATTATCTCTGCTGGGACACCCAGCTAATCAGCATAACTGTCAGGCCATGCTGCTGCATTTGTACAGCTTCTGCAAATTAAGCTACTGTGCCTGTCCAGAACAACACTTGCTTGGACCTCTGTGGGAGGACCAAAGAGCATCAAGCTGAGCTGCAAAGGCATGCCTTGAAGCTCCTCAATGATTCAGGAATGCTCTGAGGAAATCAGAAGGAAGATGCTTTACTGCCACAATGGATTATTACAACTTATTTTCAAACTTAAGAAAGAGTTTTTCACAGCTTATTCTTACAGTTTCTTACAGCTCAGATTACATCTTTATTAACAAAAGGTCTGTGTCTCTCTTTCTGAGGCAGCATGGTCTAACTGAGTACTTAAGCTTTAGATGTCAGCTTTTCCATGTTTTTGAAAAGAAAATTTCTTTAAATTCCACTTATCCATATGTCTGAGCTTAAAAATGCTAGCCTGAAATTTGGAAAAACTTTACAGATTTCAGCTCTGTTAGTCTGTGCTAAGGGTTCAATTTTGCAAGGCCAAATAAATGGTTCAGCAGTGGTAACTGGAATTAGAACAAATCCTCTGTGCCCTTCAGACCTTTGAGATTAATGTTTTGACAAAGAATTCACCGCCACAAAATATGTGCAAAATTATGCCAGGCATATATGCCCATGCACAAAAAGAAACTAAATACTATTAAGTTCTGGGTTAGTAGTCTTGTCCTGGAAACAGACACAAGCATGGCAAATTTGAGGACCATAATTATGTCAGCTCCTTGGAGTTTCTTTGACTGTGGCTTCATTTTTCATTGCAAGTATATACCTGGGCCAGTTGTCTTCCCTGTTTGTGCTAATTACTGTCATTCTGCTGTTTTGTTGCAATACGAATTAATCCATATTTTAAGTAATCCATAAGTTTGATTTCAATCTCTTTTCTATATGTTCTTTCCCATCAGATGACATATGCAGAAGAGGAAAGATAATCATTCAAGGAGTTTAAATTATTTGTAAATAAAATACTTCATTTGAATTACTATTTTCATTTTTATCTAGACCATGTGACTTGGAGCATCTATTATGGCAACAACACAAACCCATAAGATTGATTTGTTTTCACAGAAAGCTTATTTTAAAATGTAATATGCACTAGGTTTGTTATTTGTAGTGACTGCTGTGATTTGTGACTTAATGGAGGTAACTCCAAAAAATGAAACAGACACTGTGTGATTGATAGTGAATTGTATCAATGTATTACCACAAAAGAAATGCTATCCAGCTTCATGTTACATGAAGGGAGATTCTGATTTTTCACTCTTACCAGTTTATCTCTCATGTATGTTTTAGGTACTCACAACATTTACAGGTGATATTTCAAAAAAAAGTGTAAGTGGTTAATTGATAGTATGTTTCTTTCTGAAGATATTTTCCCAAGTAATTTTAAAATAACAACTCCGTGGACAAGATGGCAGTCATATTTTTAGGCTAATTGGCCTAATAATGAAAAATATTTCAGATACATACCAGGCCACTAAACATGAACTCAGAAGGAACAGAAACGTATTTACATCACAAAGTCCTTTGAAAGTTTTTGAAGATAATTTTATGTTAAGTGTGAACTATTTATGCTTAGCATCATATTCACTGCTATTCTTCATTATCCTTTTAACAGAAATCACATAAATCTGAGAAACTACACCACTGCTGTTAGGCAGCTTTTACTGTTTCTGCCATGCTTTCTGGTAGTGTACCCCAAACCATGATGCGAGTTTTACTGTTTCTCATAATCTACCACATACTTCACCATCCGAATCCCAGCAATGTGTTGCTTACAAATGGAGAGCTCTCATCTAAACTAAACCAGCTGTTAGGAGCTCATTCTTTCTGTTTGTTTCATTTACTATAAACGAGTTGTACTTTTAAAAGTTCTTAGGCTGACTTCTCTTCTTTATTATTTATTTCCAGATAAGCATTGAACTGGCAGCTCAGTACATTACTATGTAAAGAGAAGCTAGGGCTCTTTCTACCTAAATTTAATAGAACAGGTAAGAGCCATAAGACATTGCATATTATTGCTTAATTGCCCAGCTGATTAACTGCTCATTATTTGCCTAAATGCTTATTTTCCATATATCTCATTAACTGCCTAATTGCTAAATTGTCATACGGCTTGTACTTTGCTCATCTACTGCCTTTTCATTGGAACCTGTACACTTGTACCTCCATAATGAAGTCTTTTGTTGCCTTCATTGTTCTTCCCACATCAACATAAATCCTTAATTTTACTATTTTGTTATTCCTTTTGTTTCTCTCCAAACACTGCTTCCACTTTTCTTGTATTTTTTCTGTATTGCTATTTCCATTAATAGCATTTAATTAAAGCATGATTCCTTCTACACAGTTTTTTCTTTACCCTACATTTTGCTCTACTCTGTGTTGACCAATAGGCCTGAAATAAGCTGCCCTAAGTTAAAAAGGTTGTATTAGGCTGATTTTAAAATGTCTTTAAGGTCCTTAGCTAGCTAATATAAGATCCAAATAAGCTAATGTGAACTGCATAATTTATAACAAAATTAGGGTAAGGGATCTTTAGGGCTTAGGCTAAAGTCATGGTTACCATGACAAGAAGCTGGGAGATTGTAGACATGAGGTCAGTAGCAGCCCATCCAAGCTATTCTAGGATAGCATTTTCTTTTCTTCTTAGCTCCAGAGGTCAATACACAGACAAGTAGAACCAAGTACTCGTTTTAACAGGTGCAGGCAACCTGCTGCATTTTCTACCTCCCTGACAAATCCTGCTAATTTCAAATAGACAGCAAAGTAAAATAAAAAGACTTCTATGATGTTCTAGAAGGTGAGCAGGCAGTCTCTAAAGTAGCTTATGCATGCAAATTTGGCTATAGAGTGTCAGAAAACCTGCCATGAAACAGTTAAACTGTCATCCTAGGAGCAGAAAATGCTCATTTTGAGGAGACATTGAATCCCATACAGATTAAGCCTCACAGTTCAATATGCCTGTTACTACTTCTCTTGTTGTAGATGTTATGCACATGACTAATTTCATCACATCTTTTCTTTGCACAGGTAGGTAGGCAAACATAACTCAATCTAACATAAAGTCTGCTTCAGTCTTGTTCCATGAATTTTTTTTCTACTAAAATAATTTTAGAAAAATCATTGCACTTCAGAAGTCCAAAATACATTGCCAACTGAGGACTGAAACAGTGCTAGCAAGTTACATAGGCAGAATATAACCACTCCACATTTTTTTGTTTTCAAAATCCCATTAACCATCATTTCATCCCCCAAACCTGTTATTACATAAATAGATGTCTGACAGCCAGTCTAGCTGGTTTATGAAATCTCTGTACTCCCATAATTCCATGCTAAATCTCATCAGTACAAAATACTTGTTTACTGACTTGAACCTAGCAAACATTCTAAATTTTCCTTCTGTGGGATGTGTGTGGTAGTTGCAGACATGGTTTTAAAGAACAAAAGGCATGTGCAAAACCTCTACTGTTCACACATACCTGCCCCACTAACCACAAGGGAAATTAATTCACCTCCAAAAAAAAAATTAATTTTGTTCGCCTACCTGAGCTTGTTATATAAATTGACAGAGACAGGCCTTGCTGAGAATTGCAATATACCACTAGGAAGTTTATTTGTAGCGAGCAGATATTTTATCAGTATGACAATACTATCAAATTCAAAACCACAAACAATTTTAGTCTGTAACAAATGGAACATTGTGCAGACCTAAAATAGTGCTGGTTGAAAAACCTATGCACTTTTTACCACTTACAATAATAAAATAAAGCAGTACTCGTACATCGTGGGTGCTCATGTCATAGAAAGAAGCGTTTATCAGCATCTTGACCATCAGGTAGCAGTCCAAGAGGAAGGTTTTTGTTCCTATGTTTAATAATTATTTTAATATCTGTTTCACAAGGAATTATGCACATGCTACTCCTTGTGGATACAGGTACACTTTCCCATTGCATCCCCTGAAATGCCATGGAGTCAAAATTCTCACCACGCTATACCATGCTAGATATACCTACCATACCCAGCCTGGTGGAAGCATACACAGGTATCAAGACACTCTCCAGTAAAGCTTCTGGCTGTCAAACCCCAAAGGGTGGTGTGGCCTTCCTGTCACACCCCCACTTTCTCACATCACAGCTTACAGCCCCATCCTCTTCTGCATAGTGTGCTTTTTTGGAAGCGACACATGACAGGCAGGACACGCAGCCCATGCATGAACTATCATGTCCTGGCTGTCACATGCACCAGGCACCTGATGGGGGCTACTCCCCCATTGCAGGGGAAACCCCTGTGAGACACTCTTTCAGTGCTGCCCACAGCGCACACGGGGCCCACCATCCCTGAGTGGCTATTTTGAAACCATCATACCCATGTGATCTCTGAACAGCTTCAGATTAGATGCCCATTTCCTCCTGCCACATGCAAAGCAGAGACCAAGAGACCTCACATCTGCCCCAGCCTGATGGGACGTCTGTGCAGCATTTCTGGGACAGCCTCTGGGCTTGGTATTATGCTGCCAGGTGCAGGCAATCCTGCATGCATGTATGGGAAACCAGAACAAAATGCCGATCCAGAAGAACATGTACATGAGGACAATAAGGAAATCTCCAGAAAGAATCCCCAGAATAACTGGGTGAATCAGAAGAGCCCTCCACTAGGCCTATGAATCAGAAACCACTTTGAGCGAAGCCTCATGTGGTGGGAAAGGGGGATGGGGACTGCATAGCTACCTCTGAGGCCATGGTACACTGCAGGAAGGTACCGTGCATCTTTCCTTTTTCTCAGGTAGATGCTGTTCCATGGAAAGTTTCAAATATCTCCAGCAACTGACTGAGGAGTGAGAATACCAATGTGTGCACTGTGTTGCCTCCAAAACTAAGTCCTGCCCCAGTCTTGCAGCCATTTTTATTCCTGGTGCCAGCCATGTCACAGACCCCAACTATGATGTGGCCACCACTGATGTGATGTCCGCTGTGACATGGCTACCACATCACTAGTTTTCAGTGCCAGGACGCTGACACAGGGCCCAGCCCACAGCTCCCCAGGGAAGTAAGGCTGTGGCTCTTGACACTTGCTCGAATGCACAGGGATGGACAAACACCACAACCCAGGTTCATGAGGAGACGTCTACATGCAGCACCAGTGATGCCTCCTGTCTGTGCAAGGACACCTCTCACCAGGGGGCGGCCATCACCTGGCAGTCCCTCAACACCTCCATTCTCCCCCTTCCTTGCTGGCTTTCTTCTAGGCTGCAAGGACACAAGAGATGTGCAAGGATCATGCAGAGTCATGGGGGCACATTTCAACTGTATTTTACCTTCATGTGAACCATAGTATCAGGAACTGGATGTCAGGCCAGGGTGGCTATGGAAGACAACAGACCAAGCCAATATAGAGGACTGAAAAGGCTGGATTCCAGTGATTTTCAGTGCCTACATTCTTAGACTTTTATCAGCAGCCTTTCATAATCATTGCAGTGGTTCTGAAACAACTTTCTAAATAAACTTAATGGTCTGAACATAAAGTATTTGAACAGTTTCTTTTTTTCCTCTTATGAAATATTTTTTTTCTTCAGCCATTACTAATAGAATGTGAGGTTGACTGGCCTCTGGGCCAGTCACAATAGGATGCTTTTGCCAGTCATTCCCAGTTAGGCTCACTTTGGCCTTCTATACAGTTAGTTGTTGGGATCCCCCTGCCACTGCAGAAGTACAGATGGGTTCTGCCCCTGTATAGCTTGATGGCATTAAGATACACTGTGCATCAGTGTCCACTAGAGCCCTATACTGCTGTGGGTCTGATGTGCCAGGCCATCGAATCCACACAGTCCAGTAAACCCAGTTGTCCCTTTCTTCCACTTGGCTGGAGGCAGGGCGCCTCTAGTACTGCTCAGAGTATTCATTACTTCTTGTACATGTAAGTCAGGAGTCCCTTCATTAAAATAGGAAGTAAGACCAGCCCTTCTGCTCTGTCTGGGGAACTGCCCACTGGAAACTGGTGCAGTAGTCTTCCTGGAAGAGCCCCCTGGGTGATTGTTTTTCCTTGCAATTCATGTACTCGTGCCTCCAGGGTCGAAGTAGGTTTTCCATCCAACTTCCTCATGTCCTCTCCATGGTCACACAGGTAAAACCACAGGGTAGCCCATGGTGTGTACCCCTTATGTGCTCTCCCTTGAGCAGAAAAACGCTGACTTCTAATAGCTGAGACACTGGTCCGTGTAGGTGGAGAGTAGAACCTATTCTCTTTGAGTTGCTGGACCTCCCGGGACAGTTTCTCTACAGCCAAGACAAGGAAGGAAGAGAAACTGACTGTATTCCCGGAGTTGGCTAACCACTTCATCCACCATTGGTGCCTCTCCATCTTTCCAGGTCAGTATTGCCAACGAGTTGGCATACAACGCTGGTGCCCTCCGTACCAACTTCTGCCACATGGGTCGTGTGCACTGGACTTCATCTAGATCTTTGGATAACTGCTCGTTGTCCAGGTCATCATAAATCACCTCCAGCATGGCTAATTCCCTCAGGTACTGGATACATCTCTTCATGGTGGTCCACTTGTCTGGGTGACATATAACATCTTCCATGAAGGGATATTTTTCCATCATGCCTGACAGTAGGCCCCTCCAGTGGCTGAGGATTTGTGCCCCTTTTCCAATTGCTTTGTCAATGCCTCCTTCCCAAGAAAGGGATCCCAATTTTTTGGCTTCCTTACCCTCTAATTTCAGGCTACTGGCCCTGTTATCCCAGCATCAGAGCAGCTAGGTGACAATGTGCTCACCTGGACAATGACAAAAGTATTTTCTTACACCTTGGAGCTCACTCAGGCATAGGGACCTGGTGGTTACTGCCTTGTTTATGAGTTCTGCCTCTTCCTCCTCCTGTTCTCGTGATGGCCACGGTTCATCTTCATCCCTTACTAAATGAGCTAATTTTCTTTTGTATTTTTTCTTGTGTCTAGGGGGAACTGATACTGGCATGGTATCTTTGGTTCTTTGGTTCAGCCACAGTGGCTGTCATGGGGGTTTGAGTAGCTGCAGTGCCTGTTGCAGGGGTCGAAGTAACCACAGTTTCTGAGGAGAAAAAGTAAATAATGCAATTATTAATAGTTTCTGAGAGGTGGCTCCCAAGGTACAGAGATGACAGCAATGCTGAGTACAAATACCAGATTACTCTCATGAACAATAATTTTATCATATCATAAGCCAGTGTTACACAGTGTAGCAAAATGGTCACCTTGACCCATATCCCGTGGTGATAACTGCACAACAGGGAACATGTACTGAAAGTAAGATATTACATAACACCACTCTGAGAGCAAGAACAACAACTTTGAGAGCAAATACATCAACATTGTGACCAGCAACTATTAAACCAATATAACGAATGCTTATAAAATATTTGCCTTAACACACCCTGGTCAGATCTGTTGTTATCTCAACCCTTCAAGCCACACATTGGGCACCAAAAGGACTGTTGTGGTTTAACTCAGCAGGCAGTTAAACACCACATAGCTATTTGCTCACTCCCCCCCAGTGGAATAGGGAAGACAACCAGGAAAAAAAAACAACAGTAAAATTCATGGGTTGAG
>VZTL01019138.1:0-27950 GCA_013400535.1 Scopus umbretta | reverse complement strand
GGGTTAAACCACAACACTACCCCCTTTCCATCCACACTTCTATCCAGACTAATCCACCTGAACCAAACCAGTTCAGAACACTAGGGTGACAAGTGAAAGAAAATTTCTTCACATTTTGTCCAGAGCACATCCCAATCTGTTAGTGGCTTTCTGTTGACTTCAATAGATTGCAATACTTTGAACACAGTGAAAAAGAAATATACTACAAACAACACTTTATGCATTCAAAGATACTTCAGGCCTCCTAGTCCTTTCTTCAGCACCCAAAAGTTTTAGGAAATCCTTGATGAAAGAGTTCTGAAATTACTCAATTTATTAAGACATATATTCATAAATGTTACAGAAAATAAAACACATGCAGAGAACATATTTTTTTCCCTGTTTGCATGTCATTGTACAGTACTTCCTGATGCCTTCAGTGTGAAAGATGTTCTCTGCAGTATCACCATATTTGATGGAGTAACTACCACATCCCACACCTTATCGAGACAGAGATCACTGGAAGGACATTCTAATAAGCATGAAGAACAACCATATAATCATTTTCCTGTTCATTCTCACTCTCCCCTCCCTAATTACCGAGTAGAATAGCATCCATGTCCTCTATTTATTAAGGCTTTAAATTCTCTGCTCTTTAGTTCTATGATATGGGAATAAATGCCATTGGGTACAAAGCTGCATCCTCTCCCTAGATCCTCACTAAAATCACTCTTGGTGCCTCAAGGCAGGCAAAATTCAGTTCTTCATCTGTGATAGCTTTCTTATAAAAATAATGGCTTTGAATTCCTGTATTTCATTATCTCATTAGGAATGAAACACCAGCAACCTGTAGAAACTTCTAGTAAAGCACTTCTTTGACATTAAATAGTTATTTTATATTACTGCCATAAACTTACTTTTCATGAACTGCTTTCTATTCCTATGGCATTTTCTGGTCCTAATGGACAAAATTTTCTCACTGAGATCAGAGAGTATGGGAAAAGGTTATCAAATCCTTCACTTGGCCTCTTGTAACAACATCATGTTCTTGACTCAAAGACTACTTGCAGGAAAACAAAGCCATGCGGTCAGCCTGACACGTAAGCAGCAAGTAAGAACTATGAACACTAAGGTATTCATAGGCCTAAATCTCTGGATTGCAGACCATAATCAACAGTTTCCTTCTCTAACACATTAAATGTCTGTTACAGGACACAAAGACAGGCTCTGCAACAGATATTACTTCAGGTCCTAAATAGCATCTTTATCAACTCTTTATCAATTTGTTATCAACTTTCTTATCAAATGTAACCCTGAAACTTGAGTGGAGGGGAATAGGATTGATGGTGCATGTATATCTGGAATAGGACAAAGGAATCTAAAGAACAGCATACTTGAAATAACTGCAAGACAGTGTTTCCAATATCTGTGATGAACTTGTATAGCTGACTGAAAGGATAAGGATGTGATTTAGAGACAGAATTTAAAAAAAAAAACAAACAAAAAAACAAAGACAGCATTTAGAGAGGGAATTAAAAAAAAACAAAAAACAAAAACAACTGCATTTCAAATGCACATTTCTCTTCAGTGTCTCCTGTTGCTTAGTTTAAGGAGAACAGTCAATGGCAACTAAGTAAGGATATCTAAAGTGTTAATAAATTCCACTCAAGTTCCAGTAGCTGCCATGCTATGTGTGGTTAAACTTAAAAAATCTAGATGGCACAAATTTTGTAGGTTTTCAAGGAAGAACACTTTTACAATATATATAGTGCTCTGCTTATTCTGTGGATTCATTTCAACAAAAAATGTAGAATGTGAAGTAGCTAGATATAAATGAAGCATGATCGGATACCTCTGATGTTAGTGTTTAGTGCTGTACAGACTCTATTGTAATGTCTGTTACTTTATAATAAATAAGTAGCTGATTTTTATTTCAAATCTATCTTTCCATTGGTACTGTGAAAAAAGACTCTTACTCTACATTTTATAGTATATAAGTTAGAAAGAAAGGAAGAAAATCCAACCAACACAAAAACCCATATAGGAAACATTTTACAAATTGATTTCATTTCAAGCTCACCAGAAGATTTATTGGTAGATAGTGGTGGGTTGACCCTGGCTGGACACCAGGTGCCCACCAAAGCTGCTTTATCACTCCCCTCCTCAGCTGGACAAGGGACAGAAAATATAACAAAAGGCTCATGGATCGAGATAAGGACAGGGAGAGATCACACACCAATTACCATCACGGGCAAAACAGAGCCAACTTGAGGAAATTACTTTTTTAATTTATTACCAATCAAATCAGAGCAGGGTAATGAGAAATAAAAAACAAATCTTAAAACACTTTCCCCCAGCCCCTTCCTTCCTCCTGGCCTTACCTTTACTCCTGATTTTCTCTACCTCCTCCCCCACCAGGCACAGGGGGATGGAGAATGGTATTTGCGGTCAGTTCATCAGACATTGTCTCTGCCACTCCTTCCTCCTCAGGAGCAGGACTCCTCACGCTCTTCCCCTGCTCCGGTGTAGGGTTCTTCCCGCGGGAGTCAGTTCTCCACGAACTCTCCAATGTGCGTCCTTCCCATGGGCTGCGGTTCTTCACAAACTGCACCAGTGTGGGTTCCTTCCAGAGGGTGCAGTCCTTCAGGAACAGACTGCTCCAGTCTGGGTCCCCCATGGGTCCACAAGTCCTGCCAGGAGCCTGCTCCAGTGCAGGCTTCCCACTGGGCCACAGCCTCCTTCAGGCATCCACCTGCTCTGGCGTGGGGTCCTCCAGGGGCTGCAGGTGAATATCTGCTCCACCATGGACCTCCATGGGCTGCAGGGGAACAGTCTCCCTCACCATGGTCTTCACCGTGGGCTACCAGGGACTCTCTCCTCTGACACCTGGAGGACCTCCTCCCCCTCCTTCCTCACTGACTTTGGTGTCTGCAGAGTTGTTTCTCTCACATATTCTCACTCCTGTCTCCAGCTGCAGTTTGGCGTCCCATTGTTTTATCCCCCCTCCTTAAATATGTTATTCCAGAGGCACTACCACCATCGCTGACTGGCTTGGCCTTTGCCAGTGGCGGGTCCATCTTGGATCTGGCTGGCATTGACTCTATTGGACATAGGAGAAGCTTCTAGCAGCTTCTCACAGAAGCCAACCCTGTAGCCCCACCTTCACCAAAACCTTGCCATGCAAACTCAATAAATAGATTTTTTAGAAATAATAAATATATCCAAAAATAACAACAATTTGTATGATTGAATTGAATAAACTCTGTTACTCATAGCAATTTAACTTCTGCAATAAGTGAAAAATACAGTTTAGTAATACCTATAAATATGTGTCTGCAGGCCTGGCATGAATAATTTCATGAAGACAAATAGAATTTATTAGTAAGCTAAAAGGATTCTGTTTAAACATAATTGCTTCATGCTGGAATTAGGATTATAGATTACTTCATAATGGTTTTTAACTCGCTTTGTCTTGAGATTTGTACATAAAATATTGTGGATCCAGTGGTGCATTTATAGACACATTTACAGGCTAACATGTGATTATCTCCTTAGTCTCAGGTTTGCAATTTTGCACAATCATTTCACTTGCATAATTTTATAGTAGCTATTTTTTAGGTTTCTTTTTCATCCAAATTTATTAACTAGCAACATGGATTCCCTACATAAATAAAAATATGTTTTCAATTTTTGAAGTGTCTTCATAAATGTCATATTTTAGAGATTGCTTTTCGGAAACTGTTTGTCTCAGTTAGTGGGTATGTCTGTGATTGATTATGCATTTTCGACAATTCCTTTCCTTACTCCCACCCTCAGCTCTCACCCTCCTTACTTACCAAAAAAACCCCAAACAACCAAACAAACAAAAACCACCACAACAAATTCACTCAACCACTACAGAATCATAGAATCATTTAGGTCAGAAAAGACCATTTAGATCATCGAGTCCAACTGCAAACCTAACACTGCCAAGTCCACCACTTTATCATTAATTTCATTGATACCTGTATCTAGAGGTAAATCTCACCATTTTCTTCCACTACAACTAAGTGAAGTACTAATGATTAATTATTTTCTGGACCTTCCAAAAAAATCTGCTGAAACTTACTGAGCTGCCATCATATAAAGATATATCTAAAGATATAAAGATAGATCTAAAAAATTAGATATAATTTCTGGTTACATGGATCAATAGAATTAAGGATTTTGGAAGTTGGTAACTAGTATTTTAACTTCAACTGTTTTAATTTATAAAGGCATTATTTTTAATAATAGTTTTGGACAGAGAAAAATATTGTGGGTTTTTTTCCCTGAAATCTTTCAACATGCATTGTCTGATCTATGTTTATAAAGAAAATTAATTAAATGTTTCATAAGACATTTGAAGAATATTGCTTTATAATCTGAAGCTATAAAGAAACCTATGCTGATTGACATGAACAGCTACCCATATTTATAGTACTATATTTGTGAATAAGTTTACCAGTGACCTTGTATTATCTCCATGGTTTAGATTCTAATGAGACACAAACAGAAAAATACCCTTCACAGTTCTTTAGCTGGTTCCATACTGCTTCATACTGGGAATATGAAGTACCATTTTATCAATGGAAATTTCTTCTAATATTAACACATACATATTTTGATCTTGATGAAACATATTATGACTTTGTTCTTCCACCTCCTATTACCTGTTGTTGTGTGTGCATTATGATGCCAATAGGCACTTTTTTAGCAGTCAGCAGTTGCAGTTCTCTTCCATAAATGCTCTTTGCCTGCATTAACTTGGTTGACAGTTGTCCATTACAGTGGAATGCAAAACCTTCATTTCCCACTAAATGAAAAAGACTTCCTTTTATTTTTCTTTTCTGTTCTACATCATAGACACCTGTAAAAAGTACGAAAGAAAAAAAAAACAGAAAACCAGAATATGAAACCACTACCTATCTCATACTCAGATTGCTCACAATCTTTCACACAGTGATGAAAGAGGCCTTCTTTTAAACAAACAAACAAACAAACAAAATTCTACAAATGCAAAATGCAACTTAAATCAGATTACTGAATAGCTCCAATTTCTTATACTGCCAGAAAAAAAATACTGCAAAAATACTGCAGAATAAAAACTCTGTTCCAGTCTACCTCAATCTTTAATATTCAGTGAATGGTAAGTCATCCTAATGCACATCATACTTCTCAACAAATCAGATCTTTAGAACTCATAAACTAGATATATATTCAGTGAAGATTAGTAATTTCTAGTCATTAAACAGTTATTATTACAGTTATACACCTAGGAAGAAAAAAATAATTCACATGAAGACCTGACTGAGATCCAGTGAACGACAGGATTATGTCCACAGTGAGAAAAAACAGAGACTGGAAATAAAAGTAAAGTATGTAACAAATTAAAAGAGATTCATAAGAAAGATAGTTAGTCTTACATTTTACAACTAATACACAAAAAAGTGACTATAACAAGTCTTTCATTAGTCTCTGTCTGAATGCCCTACAAAGTAAATGGTGACATATAAAGTCAATTGTAATTGAACATCTGCATATTTATAATTGTCATCATATGAACCATTTTTTCATGCCTAACCATTGCTCATCTAAACTGAATCTCTATATCCTTATTTTTAGCCATTTTTAAATTATAGACTATTTGTATAAATATGTGGAGAAGGGTATTTCCACAACCTATATAAGCAGTTGAAATATGTAAGCTTAAAAATAAATGTTATTTATGCAGGATCTTTGTTTTTCTATGTGTGTGTGGATGACGTAACACCTTTTGAAAATAAGTTGATGCTGGATATATAGAAAACCTTCCCTCAGTGTTTTTAATGGCACCTGGTTTGACAACCCTCACCAGGAAATCTGTGAAATAAGTAATCAATCAAATCAATATTTGGGAGATAAAAAGAAGTTAAGTACTAGTCAAGGTGGGCTTGTCATGTAAAAATTGTATCAAAACAGCTATAATTTTCTTCCAAAACAGAATAAAAACTATGTGGGTAGAAAATAAGTAATAGACATAGTCTGCTTGCCTTTGGTATATTTTCTATTGTGTCTTGCATGACATTCTCATAAGCAGTGAGAGAAATATACTCAAGATTACCCATTTGGTAGATAGCCAAAAACCTAATGAGAGAACTGTAACCAGAAAACAGCTGTCAATGAATCAGCAGCAAAACATACTGAGTGAGGTTCCACAAGGATCTGTCCTGGCTCTAATGCTATATAGTGTTTTCCTTAGTAATCTGGACAAAGTATAATTTTATGTAAAATGCGGGTTTTGATTTTGATCGACACAAAATAGGGAGATGCCAATATCTTGGAGCACATGACTGAAATTCAAATTTACCTTTATAAACTGGAAAAAAATAGGCCAGAAAATAGTATGGAATTCCATTAAGACAAAGACAGCAGTAATCAGCTGCTTAAATGCTAGATGGGTTAAACTCCTTCACAAGATTTTCCAGGCTTCTTCGAAATGACAACAGTGCCATAGTCTTGGGTGAACACAGTCCTATTAATGAGCAAGTAATGGGATATGGCATGGAAGAAACATAATTATGTTCTGCTCTGCTTGGCACAGAGATAAGCTGAACAACAATCAATTTTGGCAGTAGTCAAAGTTCACAGATCAACAAGAGTGATCTGAGGTCTGCAGAAAAGAAGTCACAAGCTAAAGATTAAAATTTTTGAGATTAGAAGAAGAGAAGACTAGAGTGGAATGGAGAAGACAACTTGGGAGGTTTTGGAGTTACATCAGTGTAACTGTATTAAGAACAGGCTAAATTAATATCCAAAAGACAGGGCACTTACTGAATTAATCCTTCTTTGTGGCAAGGTAATCCTAGATATTTTTTTCCTCTGCTGTTTTTATGTGATTATATGTCACGCTGATCTTGACGAGTTTGGCTTATTTCCTAAAAGACAAAACCAGATGAAAAATGCATCAAGCTGTGATGAACCTTAACAGGTTTTCCGTAAAGACAGCTAGATTATTCTTCAACATTTTCACAGAAGCAGGTGAACTCTGGAATATGCAAACAATGTGCATTCTTCTGGCTGGACTCATTGCCAATCCAAAACTTCAACCACAAATAGAAATGATAATTAAAAAATAATAAAATAGGACTTTTATACAAACAGGAATTCAGAATTCAAAATCAAGGAAAATGAACTTATTTTTCATTAAAAAATACTAAAATTACTTAAAGTAATTAATTTCTCACATTAAAGATAAATGACATGCAAATAAAGTAGTGATGCTGAATATGGAACTGTTTTCCATTTCCTGAGGGAAGAACAAAAACAAAACAGCAGCAATAAAAAAGTGACAATCCTTAAAAAAAAAAAAAAAAAAGAAAAAAGATACATTCTCCCACTCTTAGTTAAATAACTCAGTTAAACAAAAATGTCACTGAGGATGATTCTTTCTCAATTTGTAAATGATGAAAAAAAATACTAGAAATGCCAGGAAGTGAGGAATAAAGAACAACATTAAAAACATAGTCATCCTAGAAATTGTAACCTGTTGCCTCGAAAACTGCGCAGTTTATCTGTCATCCTCATCTCTCAAAGATATAGTGGAATGAAAAAGTGCAAAGAAAAGCATGAAAAAATTACTAGATTCCTTACGGTGATACATTACAGAGACCAGGACTTTTCAGTTTAAAACCCAGGTAACTGGAAGGGTCTGTGACAGAAATTAAGTTGCAAGAAAATATTAATAGAAAATCATTCTTTATCATTATTTATAATAAAAAATAGAGAATATTACATATAATTAAGAGACAGTCAAGGGGAGTTTGTTTTTTTGCCACACAATGTATAATAAGTTTGAACTTCTTATACCAGGATACTTTGGATAGGGAACCTACAAATTGATTAAAAAATAATAAAAATTCACAGTAGACACGTGTGAATAAAACTTCCATCTCAAGTAATGATATGCTGAAAATTATCAGAACCAGAAGACTGCCAGGGAAGGGATCATGATGTAATTACTTCATGCTTTTATTTGTTACTTAAGCATCTATTAAAGGCCATCATCAGAAAAAAAGATACAGAACTAGATGTCTGAGTTTTCTTAATTTTGTAATGATGAGGACAAGTGCGTTGCTCTGAATATATACACCCCTGTCTTGATTATTTTTCTTATTCTGCTTCTAAGTATAGCTGAATATACTTCTGACATGGTTTTAAAGTTTTTGACACAGAGAAGTAAATGAAGTCTGCTTCACTAATTGTGTTACTACAACGGTGTTATTATTTTTCTGATTTTTGGCAAAATGCAACTTGACCTTCTTAGAACTATGTGCAATGCATGACAGCCTAGAAGAGCAGATAGCTACCTTTAAAGTTATACAGTATTAACTGTTCATGACTGATGTAGAAGTCTGACCCCACGTGGACATAAGTAACAGCTGCAATACATCCATTTTGTCAAGGGAAAAGGTCAGTAAAGTAAATTAATAAGCAAATAGTGAAATAAAAGAGAAGAAAATTATGGCTTCAAGCACAACATTTCCACTGGTGCCTGCCTTGATACAGTTATCATTCCTACTGTTCTCCACAATCTAGAGACTTTGTTGAAAAGACAAAGAGAAGCAGTCCTATTTATTTTGGAACTTATTTCAGAACAGGAAGTTGGAAATGGTAAAAATCAGGAAAACAAACAGGAAACTTTTAAGACCTGCTTCATGCCTGTTTGTCTTCTACTAAGGAGAAATGATCTCTTCACACATTGTTATGGGTTAGAGGAGAAGTACGTTCAATAATCCTAATCAGTAGTAATAGGAAGCCCACTTGCTAGATAGCATCAAGTGTTCTTGCTTGGCAGTACTTCTAAAATGGATTTGAGCTTATGATAGTTGCAAAAGGATCCAAGACACCTCAAATTCAGTGCATGGAATTTATGCATCACTCTTTTACAACTGACAAACCTATTGGTATGTGTCACACAAAAATTCACTTACAGAATAAAAGAAAATTTTCTAAAAAATTGGGGGTTTTTAAGCTCTTAATGAAAACGTTTATGTTCTAAAAATGAAGGCTTCAGTGTTTTTTTCCACCCTATAGTACTTTAAAAAGAGAACAGTTGTTCACTGCCCTGAAAACACTGGGAAAAAAAAAAAAAAACCTAAAAGAAACAGTTCAGCATGTCCTATCTGAGCTGGCAATTCTGACTGACTGTTTGCAGATATTGTTATCCAATGTTTAGAAGGCTGTTTACCTTGCATCATTTGTTACTTGAAAATAATGTTTTATTGTCATTGAACTATCTTTGCATGGGAAAGAAAATACGGTAGATATTAAGTGTTAACATGCACTCATGATCAAATAGATAGCAATGCTATCTAATCTGCCCTCAATCCTCATCCTACTTCTATGCCTTCCTTCAAGGCAATGATTTGTCAAAATCCATTACTGAACAATGAAGGTGCATATTATGGGCTATGTGTCATACATATACAACACACTGTATATCTACAGGACTTCCTATATCTACCTTTTGCTGAACTGTTGACACCTGTGTGATGGGCTAATAGACAACAGAAAGACATGTTGGTCTACACAGTCAGGTTACGATAAACCTGAAAATGCAGCAAGAAGAGAAGAAAGTTAACAAGCATTTTATTCTATTTTTTCTTGCCTTTATTTTTTTGTGTGCTGTCTCTGATATTTTTGTTTGTTTTTTTGCTAATAAAGCAGTTGTAATGATAAATCCAGGGATTAATTTGTGTACCCTGCCTTGGAATCTAGTGGCTTACATTACCTCCTCAGTATGGGCTGAAGACTTTGACACCAGTGGACATTAGAGTGAAGAGAAAATTTTCCACCCCTCTTTCCTCCCACTTTTTTATAAAATGAACAGTAGGGAGGAAATTAGCCAAGAAGTTCACAACCTTCCACCTAACTCTCAGACCAGCCGTTTTCCTGCCAGCTGCAGTGACACCAATTATTGTAGTCATAATCCCCTTCTGGTGCTAATTTAGTGAAAAATGTAACTTTGAATAATGTTGAAAAAAAGAGTCAATTGATTTACCCCCTATCAGAACGTTAGTAATCAGAACAGTGTGCACAATATAATTATTCATGTTGTTTTTAATTTAATTTTAAATAATTTCAAATTGATAATGAAATTGTAATGGTCTTGGAATATAGGCTATAAAAACAGGCAGGAAACCAAGATGGTTATCCAATGTTTCTCTTTTAAACCCTATTACACCTCTCAGGAAAAAAAAAAAATCTATTATACATTATAATTTAGCAATGATTTTCTGCATTTCAAACTGTTGGGATTTTTGTCTGTGCAGAATAATAACTGACCAAATATCTTATTCAAAAAATATTTTTGGTTTTGTTATTTCTGAAGGACAGAGGGAAGGTGAATTGCAATAGTAAAAGGTGTAGAGTAAGTCATGACTCTGCATCTCAGTCTTGCTACTTCACTATACCAACTGAAAAAAATGTAGCATTTATTTTAATTTAGTGGTGCAGTGTATTGAATCTGTTATCACTGTTGGCAGTGGCAGTAGCATTTATCAACTTAACCTACAGAAGATATTGTGCAGAGGAGAACCATTGTATCACTTCATGCTCACCTTCTCCTACAGTTGTTCCTGCTCCCACACAGAAGGACTGGTAGCAAGACACCTTTTACTTTATCAAAAAATTAAAGAACCTATTTACACATGGCAGGCTTTTATTTAAGAAGCCATTCATCTAAATATTTAAAAGGTGTCAATACAGAAAATATCTGTACATTGACCACTAAGCAACAGGAAAAATACCATATTTTTTCTCTTTCTTTTTCCTAAGCAATGGACTTCTCAGAATTTTTTTCCCTTTTCAGAGTCTGTGGTTTCCATGGTTGAGAAAATATTGGGGATATCTTTCATATGTTGCTTCACAATTGTCAAGACTCTCAGTCATCCCAATAGAAAGATCTCTGTATTGAGTCAACACAAGAGTTTCCACTGACAAAAATGTTCCCCATATATTTCTTCCTGCTGAGATGTGAAAAAACGGAACATTTCCCAAGATAGCTTATCTCTATCCTTTATAAACATGGAAATCAGAAATAAAAATCTTGAATCGGAGCTCTCCACCCACATTGACTAGAAACCCCTGTGATACTTGCAATGAGAGGTATGCATTTTGTGTCTGTGTGTTTGTGTGTGTGTTTTGCTGAAGAAGATGCACTATCCATTATTATACATAGAATTGCAAGTAAGAATTGAATCAATCTTCTAACCACTAGAAAATTATAGGAGGTAATCCTGATTAAATTTCAAGGCAGTCATTCGAAAACTTGTTACGTTGGGTATGTGAGAAAAAAAGACACTCAGGGATCAAGAGATAGATGAATAGTGATGTAGTTCCCATCATTTCTTCAAAGCCCTTGCCCTTTTTTCCCACAGGTGCTTTTAGCATGGGGTTTTATGTTTGTTTTTTTGGGGGGTGGGAGTTGCTTTTTTTACTTATTTATTTGTGGGGTTTTTTGAGAAACCCGCTTCCCTAAACTTCATGACAAATTGGAGACAAAATGGTTGTCCAACTTCCTGTTGGTTGTGAGAACAAACACATCTATTTGAATAAGATGATAATCAGCACAGGCCTCAGATAAAAAATGAGCTCAAGATCAGGCCTAGCTGTGAAAGTCTGTTCCAGGTTCTAACTACAGATATTTTGAATCACAAGAGACTTGTAGCACATTAAAACTCCAGTGGATATATAACAATAGCACTATTACTATTACTCTTTCCCAATGAACTAATCATAAGTGCATTTAAAGTATTTATTTCTACTTTTGTTTTTAATTAGTGCTTTCCACTTGAGTTTTTTTCAACTAATTTAACCTTAAGCTTATAGCTATTACTGTAACCTATTCAAGTACATCTGTAAAACTACTAAACTTTATGAATATTCATTTCATAAGCATTATAAAACTTATGTAGAAGTGAGTTCAACAGACAACAATGCCAATATCAAAGTTAAACATTTAAAATAATCATGTACAAACTGATCCTTCAGAAGTAATTTCTATTTTAGGATTGACCCATCTGCTACTATTATTGTTGTCAGATGGTCTGCATTGGGTCTGGCTGGCAAGGTTTTAGTAGTGGGGTTGGCTTCTGTGAGGAGCTGCTAGAAGCTTCCCCTATGTCCAATAGAGTCAATGCCAGCCAGATCCAAGATGGACCCGCCACTGGCAAAGGCCAAGCCAGTCAGCGGTGGTGGTTGCACCTCTGTGATGACACTAGTTGAGAAGGGGGAAAAAGGTGCTGGAGGAGAGAGTCACCTGCAGCCCATGGTGAAGACTATGGTGAGGGAGACTGTTCCCCTGCAGCCCATGGAGGTCCATGGTGGAGCAGATATTCACCTGCAGCCCCTGGAGGACCCCACGCCAGAGCAGGTGGATGCCTGAAGGAGGCTGTGGCCCAGTGGGAAGCCTGCACTGGAGCAGGCTCCTGGCAGGACTTGTGGACCCATGGGGGACCCAGACTGGAGCAGTCTGTTCCTGAAGGACTGCACCCTCTGGAAGGAACCCACACTGGTGCAGTTTGTGAAGAACCACAGCCCATGGGAAGGACGCACATTGGAGAGTTCGTGGAGAACTGACTCCTGTGGGAAGAACCCTACACCGGAGCAGGGGAAGAGCGTGAGGAGTCCTGCTCCTGAGGAGGAAGGGGTGGCAGAGACAATGTCTGATGAACTGACCGCAAATACCATTCTCCATCCCCCTGTGCCTGGTGGGGGAGAAGGTAGAGAAAATCAGGAGTAAAGGTAAGGCCAGGAGGAAGGAAGGGGCTGGGGGAAAGTGTTTTAAGATTTGTTTTTTATTTCTCATTACCCTGCTCTGATTTGATTGGTAATAAATTAAAAAAGTAATTTCCTCAAGTTGGCTCTGTTTTGCCCGTGATGGTAATTGGTGTGTGATCTCTCCCTGTCCTTATCTCGATCCATGAGCCTTTTGTTATATTTTCTGTCCCTTGTCCAGCTGAGGAGGGGAGTGATAAAGCAGCTTTGGTGGGCACCTGGTGTCCAGCCAGGGTCAACCCACCACATGGTCATATTGACAGACATTCACGGAGAATTTCTATTGTCTAAAGCATTTATTGCATAAAAGTATTTCCTATAATATATATTCACAGGATATAAAAATTAACAGTTGAGCATTAACTCATAAGCAAGTATTTGCAAAAATAGGTCAGGAAGAATAAAGTCCACACTTAAATTAGAAATCACTTAGAAAAGAAAGCCCAGACTCACTTGCTTGCCTTGTGAGTCCCTAGCTGACAGCTAGAGCCTAAAATAACTTTAAGCTATTGCTGAGGATGACAGATGAGCTGAATCCATGTTGAGAGAGAGACAGTAAATGAACATTGAAGGGGAAGGAGCAAGGAGGCTGCTATTCTCTAGTACTTTCAAAAGATGCTGAAAACAGCAGTTTTCAAAACTGTTCACAGACAGGCATTAAAAACAATTGCCAAACAATCCAGGGACATAGAAGTTTATACATATCTATAAAACCCTATGAAATAATTTAATTTCAGCTTTTGTTTTGCAAATAGTTTTGTTTTGTCCTGTTTTCACTGAGTTAATCTCAAATAGCAAAGGATTTCTTTTCAAAGACATCAGTGACAATTAAAATAAAAAAAAACAAACCAAAACAAAACCAAAAAATAGAATAAAATACACTGTCCTTTGTGTGACTTCTTATAATATGTGATTAACTTGCATTACCAATAACTGTCACAAAGTTTAGGGGTTTTATGCAGAAGATACACCTGGTGAGGAATAAGAGTCTTTTATTCCCTTCTTGGAAGTTTTTTTAGTTTTGTTAGAAACAAAAATCAACAAACTCATAAAATTCAGTGTTTTGAGAAATGCTTCATTCTACAGCAAAACATTTACATTAAGATACTTTTGCATTATTCAAAACAACTTTTCAAAATTTATTTTCATTTTATTTTGAGTAATTTTATATTTATTTGTTTCTCAATATCCAGTGACCTAAATACTCTAAATTACATTATATGCTCTGTCTTTTCCTCTTTTACTCTTTTTTCATCATCAGTGATTTGAAATATATTTAAGAATTCCAAATACTAAAAGTCATTTTCACAACAAACTTGCTAAATTTGTTCCTAATTATTTCCACACTTTAAAATCCTGTGGGCTGCCAGCTGTGAGCACAAACAGAAAAGACAGAATGATAAACTGTATTGAAAACACCTGGATAATTTTTCTCCCCTGTTTTCTTCCACAAAATCTACATGTTTTCCCAAGTGCATATACATCTGAATAGTTTGGTGGTTAAAAGCTTAAACAGTTCTTTGCTTACAACATGAGGCATACTTTACAAACAACACAGATATCAATGTCTTGTGCTTTTGTACTTGTATATTTAGAGGGATTCATCAAGCTATCTTCCTTTTCAGGATCTTTCTACTATTCTAATACATTTATTTAAAAAATTCACAATTTTGGAAGAAAGTATAATTTTCTAGCTATCTGATATCCAAACAAAGCAGCAAGCATTCCTAAACCATTTTGAGTAAGCCTAGTCTTCAGTACAAATGTATTAGAAGCATAAGCAGAAAGATAATAAACACACTATTTGACTGTAAGATTATCATATTACAGCTATGGACACAATTGGTTGTTGTCTCTATTTTAGTACAATTCCAGCAATTTCAGCAGAATGCACCAGTAAAACTGCAAGAGCATGTTGTTTAATAGGAATATTACCAAATACAATCTGGCAAATCATTCGTGAAAAACAGAATATAAGAGGGTTATTCTAAAACTCATGTTTTTATGCGAGCATGTTATTTAATAACATTTAAAGTATAGGTGAAACATGCTCTAGTCATTACCTTTTCATGACACATACCAATGTGAATTGTGGATAGTTCTACCAAGCAATCAAATCAACAGAGATCTGTGCTAGGCTTTCTTTGTGTTTTCATTAATGCATCCTTGCAGTAATAAAAGCACTGATCTTGATCTGATTAAGACAGTTACAAACAGAAAACCATGCCATAGTCTTACATAAAAGAACAATTTATCCGTATACTATATAGTTGATTTGTTATCTGTAGCATCATATTAAACAAAATTTGATTATCCTAATTGAAGCAAGAGAATATTCATTAAATTTAAAAAAAAAAGTCAGAAGCCACATGTAAGAAATTTGGAAACAAAAAATACTAATTTTCTTTTATCAAAATAGGACAAATGCTATCAATAGATCTTGTACCACATATATTAAAATGTCTGCAGGACAGTGCATTTACAGCCTCTACTGCTTCTCACTAGGTATGCGTACACATCTATCTAAACACGGTCAAAAAGAAAACCAATTTTTCCCAGGCTTAAAAATATAACTACAGTAATCAAGTAAAACTCTAAAATTAAAACCAGACATGACTAATAGCTCACCAGAATTGTTTATTATCACCAAAACTTTTTGGCCTGTCCTATATCTCAAGGTGAAAGACATTTAAAAGCTAATAATGATTAGTAATTTAAAATGTGATTAACAGCCAACACAAGAACACAACTTAAGAATGAAAAGTTAATAATAGTTCTAAGGTGATGAAGTTGCTGTTGATTTACCTCAAAAGCAGCCTTTAAAATTTTTTCAGTCAGTGCAACATCACCACTTAAGATTTGTTTTCTTTGCTCTTTTTTTTGTGCACTCTTTCACACATTTAGCAACAATTCTAAGTTACACAGGCCAAATATAAACTTACACTCAGTCTCTGCCTTCCATATTGCTAAAATGAACAATTTGTTAACTTAAACTAAAAATGTACTGCAGTTTCCACAGTCAAACAAATATTCTAAGAATTAAGTAAGGTGGCATAGAACACCTCACATGCTTATAGATAAGTAAGGCAATATAGAACAAAAGGAAAACTGTTTAAAGTAAACATATCTAACCAGATTTGACACTAGATAAGGAGACAAGATTAAAATATCCAGTATTGTATCTCTGGGTCTCAGCTGAAAGATGACCTGACCACACTAGAGAGGGAAGTAGGAAACACTTTATTTTGCAGGAAAAGTAAAGAATTTCCTATATTCCACCTGAAAATCCCAAGTATTGTGTGTCTAGAGACTAAGTGAATTTACGTGATGTGTGGAACATTCTAAAGAACAATAAAGACATTCTTTAAAGAATAATATATATCAATAGACTCAAGCTTATATGAAAGCAGTCTTCAGATCATCCTCTACCCATTGATTTTTCGTACTATAGAACTACTTTATCTCCCTGAAGAACACCACAGCTGCTCCCCACCCCCCAATACAATAAGCACTTATCTAACTGCTGAGGCTAAATTTGTAAAAGAAAAATATTCTTTAAAAGGTGTTAATATGCTGTCAGGTGATGATTGTATTTATTTTCTTTCACTAGATAATAATAATTGAAGAAAAATAATCTGAATATGAAAATACATAGCAAGGTAATGGAAAAGTAATTCATTTAAGACCATCTATACTCAGCTGTTGTAAGACAATTGTGAAGCTCGAGGGACAAGTTCTCTTCTCAGTGATCTTGTTGTACTGGGCTTTTCTGACCTGTTGCTAACATTAATCTCTCCAGCTGCTATGAAAGCAAATTTTTTTATACCCCTCGTTGCATACAGATACATGGTTCCAAAACCAACCTTAGGAATCAGATACACTTGGAGGAGCTGAAAGGGAAGACAAGGCATTCTTTCATCCAAAAAAAAGTATAATAGTTAAATCTGGGGAAATTTAAGTTTCATGTGTTTTCCCTCTATCATGATGAGCTATAGAAATCATAGGTACTTTTAAATGACATTAACATTCTAAGGCACTGTTTGAAAAGAAAACAAAACTTGATTTTTTTTTTTCTTTGGGGTTTTTGGGGGTTGGTTGTTTGGTTTTGGATTGTTTTGGTTTTTTTCTTTTTGCAATGAAGTAAATAGTTCTGGTGTGTGCCAAGCCTTTGTAAGTGTTGACCATTTGTAAATGCTACTCTGATTGATTGGTACCATTCCAGAGTGTCTCTGTCAAGTTTCAAGACCATGGTTTTTTAATTTCTCCCCTTCCCTGTGTTCTCATTTTCTCCTTGTAACAAGGACAACAATGAGGAATAATAGGCTGTATGGGAAGTAAAGTGAGAACATCAAGCAAGCTTAAAAACAGAATCATTAAAGAACATTTTTAAGTGAGATTCTAACAGATTTAATGGACACACATAAGCAAAAAGTGAAGTCCCGACAGATCAAATAATTCAATGATCCAAACAATAAAAGAATGTGTCAAGTAACTGACTGGCTGAGACTGCTCCTACAGGTAAGAAGATTGGCGCTTTCTGGACTTCTGTCCTACTTGAAAAAGGTTGAAAACAGAAGAGGCAGGCAGGTTCTCAGGATGGCTCAAACTAGCTCAGAAGCTTTCAAACATTCATCTATCCACAGATATTCTCTTGTCTACTGTTAGTAGGTCATTATGCAAATTTCTTTTCTCTAGTTCTTGCAAGAAGCAGGGTGTTTAAAAACAACACTGCAACAGAGAATGTATGACTGAAGGCGAAGTCACATAAAAGTAAATTCCCTGAAGAGACAGCAAAAAAAGGAACTTAGAGTCATTAATGTATAGCTGCCAATTTAATCATATATATATGTAAATCTGCCACTCTAAACCCCTTTGATAGTCACAAAGAACTCTGTATCTTGAAATTAACTAAAAACAATGTTGGACACATAACGTAGCTCTTTTGATTACAGCATTACCCAAAGACTTTTTAGAGACCAGGACACTTTCCTGCTAAACTTTAAAAATAAATAAATAAACCAAGTGACAACATCTGTCTATTATGAAGTGTACATAATATAAGTGTGAGATGTAAGACAACACAGAAATTTCTTGGGGGCTGGGGGGGGGTGGTCAGGAAGGACAGTAGTGTATCCTCCCTGCCTTTTTACAGGGCCATGCAACACCACTCACATGGTTGGGCATTGTAGCTCTCTCTGACCCAGATTGCATCTATGTCCTGGTTTCAGCTGGGATAGAGTTAATTTTCTTCCTAGTAGCTGACATAGTGCTGTGTTTTGCATTCAGGATGAGGACAATGCTGATAACACACTGATGGTTCAGTTGTTACTAAGCAGTGCTGACACCAGTCTTGTTCCAGGTGCACAAGGAGCTGGGAGGGGGCACAGCCAGGACAGCTGACCCAAACTGACCAAAGGGCTATTCCATACCATATGGCATCATGCCCAGTATAGAAACTGGGAGGAGTTGGCCAGGGGAAGCAGTGGCTCGGGGCCTGGCTGGGCATCAGTCAGTGGGTGGTGAGCAATTGCATTTTGTGCATCGCTTATATTGTATATTATTGTTGTTGTTGTTGTTGTTATTTTCTCTTTCTCTGCTGTCCAATTAAACTGCCTTTATCTCAACACATGTATTTTACTTTTTTTTCCTGATTCTCTCCCCCATCCCACCGGGGCAGGGGGAGGGTGAGCAGACAGCTGTGTGGTGCTTAGTTGCCCACTGGGGTTAAACCACAACAGTGTACTTTCGACCTCGAGATATAGACAGCTAAATCAAATAACAGAGACAAAAATATGTTGCATCAGCTGACTCAGGAATTCAAAGAACTTTCCAAAATGGTAAACTTTGTCTGGTGAAAACTGAGATAAAAATAAATTTGCTCATAAGCACACATCAAGGTAATCAAATATTTGGGAATATTCTTAGTCTATTTCATTGTTCCCTTTAACATGTTTGACAATTTACTTACCCTCTGTAGTTCAAAGCATGCTAACCTAGTGACCTTGAAAAACTACACTTTAAGTCTGTCATAGAATGAAGAAGAGTGATCAGCTGCTTTCTCTAGCTCAAGAAGATATTCACACCTTTTTGATTAGCTCAGGGAAGGCTGTTTATATAACCAATTGATGCACTCAAGTGATACAGCCACTCTCTTCCCCTTTTGGGTTGAGATAAGTTCAGCTTTCTTTACAGCAGCTACGGCCACTCCATGTATGGCTCCCTGAACTTCATGACCACATCAGTTGTGCCCTTCTTTGAGCCGTCTTCCATTGTGGGAGTGTGTTGGTCAGTTACACTGATACAGGAAATATGCTGTCTATATACATACACTCTTACATAAATAATAACACAATAACTAACTGCAATCTCTGTAAAAAACTGCAACTATAAATCTTTTGTGTTTTTCCTATGAAGTTAAATTCAAAGCACTCTCAAAGTTTTTTCAGTACATCATCTTGTGCCTATTGATGTGACACTCATTAACCCAGCATGAGTTATAATAATAGACACACTAACAAGTAAAACATAAAAAAGAGACTACTTTAGTCACTGAACCAAAGCCTGTTGTTTAATAACTGAATTTTAGCTAAAAATGATACAAAAATCTTGCAGTTCTATCAACTGAAACAGCATGTGTCAAAAATACAGGCATTTCTTCTTATTTTTTAATGACATATCCTAAAACTTTGCTGCTTTAATCACCAAGCTACTGAATACTTAGATCCCTAAAAAAAGGAATAATAAATAACAGCCATAAGAATTACAGGTGAACTTGGAAAAGGACTTAGGTCAGCAAACATTGTACTATACTTCTTGAAATTCTATTTCTTTGAAAGTATTACCTGAAGAATCAAAACCTTAGGATGTTCTTTTCCTGCACCTCAGAATATTGAGTACTTGAAATACTAGGGGAAAAAAACCCAACACATAGAATCATAGAATTATTTAGGTTGGAAAAGACATTGAGTCCAACTATAAAGCTAACACTGCCAAATCTACCACTAAACCATGTCCTGAAGTGCCACATCTACACTTTTTTTTGAACACCTCCAGGGATGGTGACTCCACCCCCTCCCTGGGCAGCCTGTTTCAATGCTTAACCACTCTTTCAGTAAAGAAATAATATCCAGTCTACCCTAATATCCAGTCTAAACCTCCCCTGGCACAATTTGAGGCTGTTTCCTCTCATCCTTTAGATTGGATATTAGAAAAAATTTCTTTACTGAAAGAGTGGTTAAGCATTGAAACAGGCTGCCCAGGGAGGGGGTGGAGTCACCATCCCTGGAGGTGTTCAAAAAAAAGTGTAGATGTGGCACTTCAGGACATGGTTTAGTACGCATAGTGGTTGCACTAGCTGATCTCAGAAGTCTTTTCCAACCTTAACAATTCTATGATTCTATGATTCTATGATCCTATCACTTGTCACTTTNTAAAAGCAGAAAAAGAAGTAATGTGAAATGCAACCAATATCGCACTATATAGCAAAATCACTTGCTTGTGAACTTCCATTTAAATGTTATTTTACTTGAGGTCTTCTTAGGGAAAAAATGAGAGAATGCCACAGAGCCATGAATTTACTGTCAGTTGAATTAATGTTTTAATAGTCTTATAGTCAAAACTGCTAATTAAATCAGAAAATTTCATTGACATTATAATTTATTATAAGCATTTTACAGAACAAGCCCTCCTATTATCTCCCTATTTCCACTAGTTTTACTCTCAACCTTCCAACACACCTCTTGGACACTTTACAATGACAGTTTCAGTCTTCCTCAAGAAGAGCAAGACACTGGTTTCAGCACCCTTCTAACTTTGCCAGGAGGAGTGTGATATTCTTGTGGAGGAGGGAGAGTATTCTTCCTCAGTCATGGGTCTGCTTGGGGATGTTTTTACACAGTTTCTTTCCCCAGCCTGCTCCCTTCCCCCTGCTCCCAGGGAAGGGGTGAAAGCTGCCCCTGTAGCTCCCTATACCCCCAAGGGGCTGTTTGTCTGGCAGGGACTGCCTGGGGCTGTCAGCCCCTTTCCCTGGCAGTACTCACAGGGCTGGAGCTCAGACGGGCTGGGCAAGGGGCGCTTGGCCACGGGGCACCTGGTAAACCCAGCTCAGCCCTGCTCAGGCCAAGGGCAGCCCAGCCACCCCCTGGGACCTGTCACAGCCTGCCAAGAGCAATGGGAAAACCATATCTACTAATTTATTACACATCTGGAGGTTGCTTAAGGCTCATACATTCTTGACTTCCTTTTTTTATCCACTTTCACCTGCTGAAATTAAGAATTGATCATTAACATTTAGGAAGTCTATAATCTGTATCTTATCCTGTTGTTTGATTAGATCAAACAGCCTCTGCCTCTTCATCCTCCTTGTACTTTAAGGGAAAAGGGTAAGGACATGCCCTTTTACTGCTGCAACAGGTTTAACTGGTTCAGATCAAATATATATGCAGCTCTATAGACCAGTTAGAGAATCTCAAAATGACTAAAAATAATCAGTCAGAGATCCTCACCACAATTTGAGTGTTATTTTCCCCACTGAATAGATGAAGAAATGAAGAAAATAAATAAATTGACTCTCGTAGGCATATTTTCAGACTTTCACTAAGGGACTTTCAGATGTGAGAATCGCATTCCCAGTAAAACTAAAAACTGAGCATATTTTGCACCACGTTGTAAACAGCTATTCAGATAAGGTATTGGTGTTTTTTTTGCAAGACACACATTTTTCATATGTGCATGCTCAAATAAGATATGAAAAAGTCTACTTGCCAAAATCAAATGGAGCTCAAAATACTGATTTTTAATAATCTAAAAATTTTGTTAAAAAGAAAAACAAACTAGAACAGATTGGTTTTCTGTTATAATTTTAATTTTTCCACTGTGTTTAATTAGGCTGAAGAGAGTGAACCAAAATTACTTATGAAGCAAACAAACAAAACAAAAAAAAGGGGGGGATTGCAATGTCAATACAGAAGTAGGACTTGCAGATCAATAACGAAATAATACTAACTTGAAATATGTTCATAAAATTAATTTCACTGAGTGTAAAACACAAAATAAGATTAAATGACTGAGAAGAGAGATCCATTTCTGATAGTAAGCTGTATATATATTGCATTTCTAATTGTCCTTTTATTCATTTTCTAATGTACACTCTGGGGAATCCTGTGATTATATTCTTGCAGAGTTTCTATTTGCATAATTAAGTACTCAACATATAATTTATCAAGTGCCACATTATGTTATATAAGGCTCCGTAAGCCCCATTCTTCCTCTTTCCTTGACTTAGTTATTAGTTCCATTGTGCCCATGCTGAATATCTAAAATATTATTCTTGAAGCGCATGTTTAGACTCAACATTCAGAGTTTTTCCTTAAGGAAAAACATCCTATGATGTCTTTCTCTTGCGGCTGCAAAGGTAAAGTCAAATGCAGCAGGTGTTCCGCAGGAAAATATATGCATGTATAGCAGTCGTATTCGTTTGCATTCTTGTGTGTACGTATATATGTGGATGAATACGTTTCCATACACACATTGCATACAGAACTGTCATGAAAGCAGACTTTGTGTATTTTAAGTGACCTATCACTTATCCAGTTTCAGAATGCTGTAGGTGTCTCACCTACTTGAACGTTAAGAATGAAGTTTTCTTTTAGGGCAACCATGTCACCTGTTACCAATTTATTACCTCATCTCACATAATACAGTTATCTTCAGGTTATCATTGGCATAGGAAAAGTACCACTCACTAGAGAACTTAGTCACCGAAATTATCAGTTCATTTTGGATAAAGTTATAAGAGCAAAGCATTTAGTTTAAGCTAATTATGTAGGTTCTCTCTAAGGCAGAAAAAGATAAGTAGGATGGCATTTGCTCTAGAGGGACATATCTTTCTACTTCATTGGCTATAAAGAGATCTGATACAACTACTTAGGTTAAATGCTTTCATTTTTGACAGTTAAATTTGAGATTAATTCCACATTGGCTACCAAATACTGCTGAAAATTTAACCTAAGTAATTTATCTAAGGTCATACACAAATGGTGACATATTTAATTTAATCCTATTTTCTTAAATTCATGAGACTAGTACTCTAATTATTGGCCCATTCTTCCTCTCTGTGAAAAGTGACAAAGTTAAAGTTTTTTATGGTTTTTATTCTGTGTTTGAATTCAGTGGAGGATGTCACTCATTAGGTCAGCTCTCAAGATCAGGTAACAGTCACCTACCAGCAGCACCATATTTTTATCACCTCATCTGTCTTCTAGTACTATGAATGCAGACAGTAAGAGAGAGGGATGTACTACTGAAAGAATGTGAAAAACCTTGGTCTCAACAAACATCTGGCTGTCTTGCAAAGACAAGATAGCTCATCAAAAATTCCTTTATCATAAATTTGTTATTCATATATGCCCTGTTGAACTTATTGGGGTGGGGAGTGATTTAAAGTTCTCTGCTCATTTATGGAAACAAAAAATTAGATAATCTATCTAAGCAAAAAAAGCAAGTAGCATATCTTTGGACAGAAATGACTTAAAGTGTGGGACTGAGAAGCCAAAGGAACAATAAAAACCGTAAAAAGAGTAACAAAGTTATATATTTTAAATTGTAATAGTAACATAAAAATTTAAACCTAACATATGTTAGGATATATTTACAGGGAGAGTGTGCAACTGGTTATAAACAGTCAAAAAATTATTCAAGAAAATATTCCATAGTGAAATACTTTTTGTCTAAATTTGAAATTCAGAAATAACAATTCCAACAAGTTTTTATTTAGAAAAAAATTAGGAAATTATCTAATTTTCCTCTTCCATAACTTTTTCAATTTGAAATTTTATATAAAGGATAAAAGCATCAACACTGAGTCAAGACTTGAGAGTTTCATAACATTTTTTCCTGGATAACTTTTCCACATTTTTGCCTTTTATTTTCAGTTCATGATTATTGCTTTTAAAACTCAGAATTATTTATGGACATATTCATTAAAAGGTGATAACATTTTAAAAGGAAATGCAGCTATTATCAGCTCTCTACAATTGCTGTGTAAAACCTTACAAAGAATTAATTCTCAGGAAATTCTGAACATTTTTTAAGAAATACAGAGAGAACCAAAGTTTTTGAAACCATAAAATGCCCTTAAAACAGATCTTAAACAAAATGTTTTTTATTAAAAACATCAACATTTTTAAAATTGGAATTTACCATGTGCCAGTTCAGAAATACCTTTTATATTAAGGTATCAGCTATGTAAAGCAAACATTTCAAACTGGAAATACTGTTTTTATCTTGACAAGTCCAATGCTAAACATTTCAGTATCAAATATTTTTTAAGTTTCTTCAATGAAATGTCATAAGAACTGGGGTATTTTTCTGAACAACCCTCCCCAAAACCCACAAAATAACACTAAATTTTTTCAGCAGCGATAGAAAATAGACGTTGATATTTCTAAACTAGCTCCAGGAAAAGTTCTTAATTCTAGGTCACTTTTCCTCACATAATGATTTTAATCAATTTTGATAAATATGTAAACAAGAAAAAAATAGGCAACTTCCTATTAGTATCCTAATGATCTTAAAGGAAAAAAAAAAAAGGAAAAAAACAAAATCCCCCCTCAGGGAGCACTTGATTCCAAATTATTATATTATTATAACTTTATGATATGCTTTACTTGCAAGAGCCACAATTTATAACAAATCACTAATAATAATAATTACTACTACTACTACTACTACTACTACTACTAAAGTATTAAAATTCTATCATATGGTAGATATAACAAAATCTCCTAAAATAATACCAATATAACTTCAAAGAGGTCTGATCTTTCTTCTGCAAGTACAACAGAGCTGAAGTAAGTGACGTTACGAGAAAAAAAACAAATTGATAGTACGGCTGTTATAATTCCACAGAGTTTAAATGCATGGATGCAGATATGAAATTGTACAAATAATAAAATTAAAATGACACAAACCCAAAAGCAATAAAAAAGACAAACAAAACTGCTCACTTTTTTAATGAGAAAATTTGAGAAGATTTATTATTGAGGCCTGCTCTGTGGAAATCACACAATAAATAATCATCTTGGAGATAAAGTATGTTCTCTAACGCATATTACTTTGAATTTTGCATTATTACTATAAATTTAGTGGGTAAGCTCTGAGTTTTTTATAATATCTACACGTTTTAGTAAAAATTAAGAGCCCCTTGATTAAGACTGTACATAATACATACTTCATATGTGCATAAGAATAATTTTCTCGTGATGCCCTGAGTATTTTCCCTGTAGATGATATCTCCCTGTGAAAGATGTTAATCCTGGTTTTCTCTATAAAAATAAGATAATTGCAATTTTCTCAGTTTCAAAAAAAAGAAAAAAAGTATCATTACTTTTAGACAGCTGAGAACACTGTTTAAAACAAATACTTTCTGGGATTCTGCGTGATCCTATGTTCAGTTCAAGCATTTATTTAGGTAGCATCTTCTGCACTCACTTGGATCATTTTAACAGCCTGCCTTGCCAGTCCAACCAGAGCACAGAGCACAAAGGAACAACATCATCAAGTCTTACCTCATATTTGTATATTTTAGAAAAATCAGTAATCTATGAGATAGAATTGGTATGGTGGGTTATCTGAAATGAAAATGTAGCAGTTTTATCCCTGTTTAAAATGCAATACCATTTTCAGTCTAATAAAAAATGACCTAAGTTTACAAACATATTGAAGTGTGTTTCTGGTTTGGAAATTTTTTTTATTTTTTTTTTTAATGGTGTGGTAGAGTTGAATACTAAGGGTTTACACTGTCTTAAACATCAAGAACAGAAAAAAATTCAGGAAGATTAAACATAACTCAGCCTTGCCCAGCTGTGGTATTTCTTTCTCATTTGTCACCACTAGCAGCCCAGGTGTAAGTGTAGCTTTACACCTGGGCTAACATGCTGCATGTAGTCCGTCAGCTCAGGAGCAGCTAACTAAAGCTTAACACAGAGCAAAGCTGCACAACAGAACACAGTTGAATCCACCTCTGTGATAGCTTTCCTTTCCTATGGAAAAAGTGGTGATATATTTATTTGTCCCTGAAGTTGGCTGATAAGCTCAGGAAACCTAATCCCCATATAATAGTAGGATTTTTATAACAGAGTGCTCTGGATTTCACAGAAAGATTATATTTTAAATTCAAACCATTCTGGTAAACATAATCAACAAAAATATTTTTATTCTGTTTTGAAATTATTTTAACACAAATTGCCATAAAAATACATCCTCATACAATTTGAAAGAAAACCTTTAACAAGAAAAAAGAAGAAAAAGAAAAAAAAAATGTTTAACGTTCTTCATTCCTCAAAGACAGCAAATAAGCCACTAAAAACAAAGAAATAATTATTTAAATAAGTTAAATACCTGATAGCCTGGTGTTTTGGCAAACCTGGAAGGTACTCTTGTGGCACAGAAACTCCCAGGAGCTGGCCTAGCAGAGTTTTGCTGGCTAAACTCACATGACCCTCTGGGAATGTCTGTAATCGGTATAGGTCCTCCTTGCATCATGCACCAAGGGAAATTTAGGTAGACAACAGGAATGCTTTGCCTTTTCTGTTTTTACACAGACCTGGAATAAAAAGGTGCTTTTCAGCCTTTTCTCTGAGCTTTACAAAGCAACTGGACTAGGATTCACTGCATTGCTATAACTAGTGCAGCTTGTTTCCTTGAAAACACTTAGTATCATCAGACAAATGGAAATATTTTTTATTAAACCTAAATTATGGTTTTGTCTATTTTTGCCCTAGAAAGGCCTGTTATTTTTGGCTAAATGCCACGTACAAAATTATATTAATAATCATAAAAAAAGAAATCCTGCTATGCCTTACGAGGATCACAGTTTTATTAGCTTTGCTCTCACACTCCTCTTCAGGCCATATTCTCTGATTTTATTCTATTTCCCAAAGGGTCCTTTCCTATTTTCTCCTGGAAAGAAGGTTATGGTGAATTATCAGAATGCTACACTATAGGAAGTGTTGTCCAGCTTGGGAAGCTAGCCCAAGAAATACAAGTACATAAAAGCAATTGAATTACAATTCCCATGGAAGCCTATGTGATTCAAAATGCATTTATTCTGACAAAATATTTTAGTTTGAAGACTTTTCTTCTTTGCAGCACCAACAATAAAATATTTTCTGAAGACAGCAGGTATTACTCATTAAAACTTTTCATTATATTAAACCCCAAATTTTCTATTGAAATTCTATTCCCACTATTAAGGGGAATTTTTTTACTGGCCTAATAAAGGATGCACTGAAGTTGGTTAACAAGAAGAAGGATATAAAGCTATATAGAATTAAGTTTTAGCTGAATGTATGACAAAGAGATCAAATAACAAAAAAGGAAAAGCTCTTATTAGTAACAAAGAACAAAAAAAATGCTTTAATGAAAAAAAGCATAAAAAATAAAAAGCATCCCAAAATAGCATTTTGGGATGTGATATAACAATAACAACAACAATAACAACAACAACAGAATCCATGTTTGGAAGCATTTTATGCAGCTCCTGAAAACCAAATACTGTAAACAGCATAAAGCATTTCCTATTGCTAGACCAGATGTCACAACACGCAACTTTGATTTAGAATGATAATCACTGAAGTGATAGACTATAGTGAGACATATTTCACACAAATATTATATAAATAATATCAATTATAGATGCATTGTTTTGGGGTTTTTTTTTAATACAAATGGGGATTAGGGAATGGGGTCAGTGGGAAAGGCAGATCAGGAGAACAAGCAACTTTATGAAATTTGGAGTTCACAGTCAGACAGTCAGACTTATTCTTGAAAATTTGTTGCTCTCTATCTGGAAAATCAATAATGGGTAATAATCTGAGGGCCACACAGGGGTAGGAAGCTTTCTCTTCACATCTTCAACCCCAGGCCCCAGGGAGGCAGCAGACTTCCCTAAGAAGTGGGTCCGGACTGCATATTGAGCCTTCTGTTCCCCTTAGCAAAGAGTCTTCTGGGACAATGACCCGTCTTTTTTTCTTTATGGAAGCAGTTTTGATACGGGGTGTAGGCCGACTTAACCTCAGTGGCCCCTCCAAACTAGATGAAACGTCATCGTCATAATTGTTTGGTTCCATTTGCAG
>VZTL01019133.1:30226-90538 GCA_013400535.1 Scopus umbretta | reverse complement strand
TTCCATGGTCCTGTGTAGCCTTCAGTGGACTTTACTGCCTGCAGCAGGGAGTCACTGATGCCTGTGGGTGCCGGTCGCCTGCTGGGAGGGCCTCAGGTGCCACCTTGCTGCTACCGGTGCTGTTGGACTGCTGCTGCACACCACCTCCAGACTGCACCACCGAAACACGGGGCCGGATCCTGCAGTCTGCTCTGGTGTTTGACCTCTGCGCGACTGCAGTCAGACTCTTTTGTCTCCCATCCCTTTGATTTCCCCACATCCCTGTCCTCCCCAGTGCCCCTTTCCCACTTTTGACCCTTCCTCTGAGCCTTCCTTTATCAGTTTTGCATGGTCCCACAGGACCCTCAGATATCCCGAATCCTTTCATCCATCATTTCCCACTTCTTATCTGCTACAAAGGCCAGGATGGCCCTCTCCAAAGCTGAGCTTGGAGTTTCTTAATGGCCCATCAGCTAGTGGCTGAAGAGCTTTGGTCTTTGTTATTGTCTCCATTATCTATCAGGTTTCTTCCTCTGTGTGTTTTGTGTCTTTCCCTGTTACTCACTCTCCCTTTGAGCTGCAAAGGTCTTGACCTGACAACTTCAATGAAGCAGATGCTCTCACCTTCCACATACCCTCATGGAGACTAGAAGGATTTTGGGAAAAGGGAACAAAACCAACCAAAGACCTAAAATAACCTCCTTGCAAGGAAGAGCTGGGTGAACCAGGACTCTCTAGTCTGGAAGAGGGATGACTGAAGGGGTAGGGAAAGGACTCTGTAAAAAACTGAGTGACTTGAAGAGGACATTCAGGTGTAATTGTTCGCTGTCTCTTTTAATACAAGAACTAAGACACATTAAATAAAATAGCAGGTGGCAAATTTAAAACCAATTACAGGAGGCGTTTTTCACTCAACAGGATCAAGCTTTGGAACATTTTGTCAGAGTGAACTGCAAACACCAAAAGTCTGCAGGGGCTCGACCAAGCAGTAAGACAAATCCACAGGAAAAAAAAAATCTCTTAAGAAATATTCAACTTGGGGAAGAGTGGCTGGAAAGCTGCCCGGCAGAAAAGGACCTGGGGGTGCTGGTTGATGGCCGGCTGAACATGAGCCAGCAGTGTGCCCAGGTGGCCAAGAAGGCCAACGGCATCCTGGCTTGGATCAGGAATAGCGTGGCCAGCAGGAGCAGGGCAGTGATCGTGCCCCTGTACTGGGCATTGGTGAGGCCACGCCTCGAATGCTGTATNCCATCCAGGAAAGGGGTACCCCATTTTGGTCATTCAAGCTATTATAAGAAAATCTGTTCCCATAACCAGAGCTTCAGCAAAGAGATGTTGACCCAGGAGGAAGAAAGGACAAGCAAGATGGTGGGGACTGTGGGGCCACAGAAGACAACATTGCATTTCCTATCCATCCCATTACAAATCCGACACATTCTCCCCCTGTGAATGCATTAGAGGAAGAATCTTTGTAACAAGGGACAAAAAAAGCAGGATCCATGTGCAAACTTGTGACAGCCTGTGAGAGGATCAGCCAGGATATGGATGACATTTCACAGTGCATTTTGCAGACATTTCATGCAGGATATCTCCTCCAACAGAGTTGGGACCGAGTGCCGGGTCACTGCACGTATGAACATGGGGCAACTGCTGTCCTTGGAGGGTCCAGCTACCATCATGTAAAGCCAGTGTGGGCATGGGCTTCTTTCAAATGAGCAATGGACAGATGTTGCAGAGTGGGTAAGACACAAAATGGGGGAAACAGATTAAAGGTGCCTGCATTACTGCTATCCACACTCTCTGCTTGGCAGCAAAGAGGAGACACGTAACACGTTTGTGTGCAACAATACCACTTGCACAGCTGGCATGCAGCTGACTTGCAGGTGATCAGAGAAGATAAATACACCGTTCTTATCTGGCCACAATATATGAATGAACTTGAAATGCCATGCAAGTCCAAGAGCAGGTGGGACTGGCTCTGCCCACCCCAGGCTTCAGCTCCCAACCCCTAGCAGGTTGTGAGCCTGCTGGTTGGCATCACCCAGCAGACTGCAGCAATCCTTCTATGCATGCACAGGCAAAGCCAGGGCTTAAGAGACTTATTTCTTATTTAGACCCAATGCTACCTTGTGTTGCATGAGTGCAACGCAAAGAAGGAGGTTTCTCTAGCAGATGTATGTACAACTCCTTGCACAGAGGGCATTTGATCCCCAATGCTTGTGAACTGAAGGCAGATTTGACTCTGATTCCCTATTTTTGGTCTGTTCCCCCAAGTCCCTTTATTCACGGTCCATGGCAGGTTTCAGAGACCTCATAAGCAGCTGTTTGTGGACTCGGTGAGTCTGGCTTGGGCTTTCTCACCACAGTCAAAACTGAGCCTCAGCTGTAGCAGAATTATTAAGTTTCCAAAATGCAAAGGGCGGGAACATTGCCATGAGGTTTCATACCTCACATGGCACTTGCAGAGCCTGATCTTAATGCTTAGAGATTTCGCTACGTGGTACTCAAGGGCAAAGGAAAGAAACAGTGTTTAATCCCTTCTTTCTGTTCTAATTAACATGTTAATTCATGTAGGGTTTTTTCCTAGTTACAGGAGAATTAGAAAACATTAGATCTAGAAAGGATCACTGTGATAATTTGTTCTGACATCCTGCATCACACTTCCAGAAGAATTTCATAACCAATTTATTCATCAAGCCCATCGTATGGGCTTCCAGCAAAGCATAGATCTCAGAAGAATTTCTGTTCTTAGATTTATGGTTCCAAAAGATGAAGAATTAGTCATCTGCCCTTTTTTATTTTCAGATTTGCAAACTAGCAGTGTCTCATTTCATCCAATTTCTGTGTAACTTCAGTTTCCAGTTACTGGGTCACGTTGTGCTTGTGGGTTATATTGAAGAGTCATCACTGTCAACCACGCACCGACTGGTGGACAATTTTTAGATCAATTCAGCTTTTCTTTTGCCAATCACGTAGTCAAAACTGAGTAAGTCCTTCAGTAAGAGACTTGTTTCCCCAGAGAATAAGAAAAAACTCTCTCCTTTGATATAGACTAGATGATCATTGTAGGTCTCTTCCAACTTAAATAGTCTATTCTATTCTATATAACTCTGAAAGGTTTGATTGTATATAATGTTCATTGTCAACACTCTTCCTGAAGTTTCTGGACCTCTATTTCCCTAGAAAGATCTCTCATTTGTGGCAGTGACTTTGTTGTCATGTGGGGATTCAAGGGTTTCCATTCAGGAGAGTTTAAGTAGCAGGCATTGCATCTCCAGTTCCCTGTCTTGCACACAAGCACCAGCTGCCTTGCTCAGGCTATTCCACATGTCATACGTGGGGGACTCTGCCTTGCCACCAGATCTATGCCTGCAGCTCTCTTTCTCTGAAAGCTCTTTCTCTCTGCTGATACCTCAAGTGAAATTTGCATTAAATTTATATTTCAATTTTTTTTCAAGACATTATTCAATTCTTACCTATTGGATAAACATTTACTGGGTTTTTTGGATAACAAGTTATATATCCCATGAAAAAAATTAAAACATCCTCAGTACTGTAATCCACATTCCCAAGACAAAATCTGGATCACAGGGGGTGCAAAAGAGTGGCTCACTGCTGGATGGACATGTGTGATCTTATTATGATTTATGGCTTTAAACCAGTAGTATTTAAAAACAAACATTGCTGTTGAGAACTTCTAACATATTGAGGTAGCTGATAAATTTCAAAACTCCTCGATGCTTTTGTCTAAATTTTTCTCTCATTCTTGAATATGTTATCCCAGTCATCAATGAAAGGAAAAAATAATCATCAGCACATTCATTAAGCACTGCAATGAACCTGGGTAATTTATGACATTTGTATCATCTGCATATATAAATATGCATATGTCTGTTTTCTGGTTTGTGTGCTCTACACTTTTTTTTTTTTTTTTTTAAATTTTTCAGTGTAGATGTTCCCTGGTCCATCATGTGGTTGTCAACAGCTCCAACTCCTCCTGTTACATGTTCATCCTGGCAGGCATCCTGTGGCTAGAGGTTTCCCACATCTGGCTCTCCATCCCTTTCACTTGCATTTACATCACATCCCTTGCAGGGAACTGCACAATTCTCTTTGTCATCGGGACTGATCCAAGCCTCCATGAGCCCATATACCAATTCTTATCCATTCTGGCCATCACCAGTTTAAGTTTGTCTCTGTCTACAATGCCAACTGTGATGAGTGTTTTCTGGGTCAACTACAGGGAAATCAGTTTTGATGCCTATTTTGCTCAGTTTTATTTTGTTCATTCCTTCTCCTTCATGGAGTTGCCAGCACTTCTGGCCATGGCCTTTGATCATTATGTGGCCACCTGCTACCTGCTGAGATACTCCTCCATTCTCACCAGGGCCAGGATAGCCAAGATTGGGCTAGCTGCTCTGTGCAGATGTCTCTTAGGAGTGCTGCCATCACTCTTCTTGCCGAGAAGGTTGCAGACATCACATTCAATAGCATGTATGGGTTAGCTGTGGTCATCCTCATGTGACTGGTCACATTGTTTGCATTCACCAACTAAGAAGCTATTCAATCACCAGTTATGAAGCCATCAGGAACCAAATAAAGCACAGGTCTTAAACTCCTTTGTATCCTACCTGAATGTGGGTGATTGCAACAGTCTTGGATGAATATTTGCCCACTTGTTTTTCATGGATGCTCAAGTCTAGTTTAGAGAGTATAGTCTTACCAGGCAAGCGGTACCTAGGTAACCTCATCAGTAGTATCACATCAGGTCAGGATGACTTAGGTAATGTTATCAGAAATATCAAATTTGGACAGTGATGTGGCAGAACTGGGGCCAATGGAGGAAAAAATAATGTTTACCTGGGAGAAGATTGAAGTGGAGAAAGGAAAGGTCAAAGGCAGTGAAAAGAAGGGTCAAGAAATGGAAAAAAAAGATAATAAGACATGCAAGTAATGTGTTTGGGGCTGTCCAGGGAAAGAGCTGGGCCACCCTGCACTTGACCTCTATATCTGGAGCAGAACCAAAACCCAAAAACCATGCCACAAGAGCCAAAGCTGTTCCTGTACTCAGGAGGACTGGGGGAGGCAGTCTGCTTTCCCAGGTTGATGGAGAATACCTGGGTGAATGGATCAGGCACCTTGGTATCAACTTGTCAGCATCCGCCCAACACTTCCAAACAGAGTGGTTGCTAAATGGCTTGCTTTAATGGTGCACAGTAAACACTCTCAAATCATGAAGCTATGGTGGCCATCTTATAAAGCCATGAGATGTGCACTCACTCTCCCTATGTAAAGAGTGCACTATCCATCGCTCCTGCCTCCATGTGTCTGATATGCACTTTGGCAAGAAGAAATATTGTGCTGCAGACTTTGGGTGGCTGATTCTCCAAAGACTGCCCTATCTAGTAAAATCTGTAAGGCACATGAGTTCCTGCTTTTAAATTATTTTAATGACATGTCTAATACCTTTGTGTACTTTAAGGAAGAAAATCAGTCACCTGAGAGATTAAGTGCCTCTGAGAATGCCCAACAGTGGCAGATATATGAGAAAGCTTGTACTGAAGCAGTTACCAGTCTCAATTTTCAAGGATAGAATGTTAAAATGGGAAACAAGTTTTTATAGTTGAAACCTATAATGTCCTTAAAAGTAGACATGCTTCCAGTCTGAAGAACAAGCACTGGGTGCATCCAGCACCTTGTACCTGAAGTATGTAACAGCACAAACTTATCTGGGTCTTGTAACCTAATAAAAGAGTTTCTTTTGGAAAGCTCTGCATACTAATTAATAGAGCTGGGAACTGGGATGGTGTTACCGTGGGTCCCCCGAAATGGACAGACTCCCTGATGTCTGTGGCATTATGCGGGGGCACATCTGTAAGGGTCGGGATGAGGGGCTGACTCCATACGCATTTTGTTGGAAAACTGTCTGCCTGCTTTTATTCTCCCCCAGGAGGTTAAATGTGCCAGCACAAAATGAATTTATAAAGTTCAGTTAACTGTCTCAGAGCCTTAGTGTCTACTTAGATCAGGTTTCTCCAGCCCTTGTCCCACGGAATTTTTAAAATTTCCAAGGACTGAGGTCCCACCTCCATGAGGAAGAATTTTTCCTTTACTGTCCAGCTGAATTTTCCCCTGTTGCAGCTTTTGTACCCATTCACTTATTTTTTCATCTCTGATGAGTTTGACTCCATTTTATCTGTAATCTCTTTCAGGTATTGGAAGACTTTAATTAGAAACCTCTTTTGCCGTCTTTTCTTCGGTTAAAAAAACCCCAGTTGCTTCAGCCACTCCCTGTATTCAGTGAGCTCCAGCCACCTGACCGTCTCAGTGGTCTCACCTGGACTTGCTCCAGTATATCATTACTTTTGCTTGTATGGAAGGATCCACAACTGGACAAAGTACTTCAGATGCAGTCACACACTTGCTGATTAAAGGGAAAAATCTCTTCCCTTGACCTGGTTGTTGCACTCTCACAAATGCAGTCCAGTCCACAGTTGGTCTTCATTGCTGAAAGTGCACACCAAGGACTCAAGTCCAACCTGCTGTCCACCAGGCCCTTCCTGAAGAGCTGCTCTCCAGCCAGGCTGCTTCAGTCAGTACCAACGCAGGGGCTGTTCTCTTCCAGGTGCAGGAATTTGCATTTTTTTTTATGAACCTCATGGGACACAGTTGAGAATTTCCAGGTGCAATTTCTCACTGTTTAGACAGGGCTCAACCCTGCAAAAGTGCTAGGTGCCCAGATCTGACTTAGTGGCTCATAAATGCCCCACCTGAGTTAGGTGAGTGCCTAAGCACTTTAAGCAACCCACAGCCTGAGCCCACATCTCTTTCTGCACTTCACATGTCCAGGCAATGAAGTCACTCTGAACTGAAGCAACACCAAATCCTGTGAGTCTTAGTGTGCCCCAGGGTGGGGAGATGCTGAGACTGGCTGTGACTCCAGCAGCTCCTCCGTAAGGAGCACGTTATTTCAGGCATCTCTTAGACACACAGACATGCATATATGCTTTAGTCACGATGACTCACACTTGATACAGAATCAAAAATGAGCAAATTTTAATTCTGGAAGAAATGATTCATTAGCATAAGACCATTATTTATTGCTGTCATGATGTTGCCTAAAAGGAAAGCAACAGGCTCTGTTTCAAAGTGTATTTGCTCTCTATTTGCACCTGGATTGGGAAGGTTTAATAAAGTCTATTGCCTAGCAGCCAATAGAATGAAAGGCTTGGCACCTAAAGTCCACTAAACACCCCTGAAAATCTATGTCTAAAATGTGAAAGCCACAGCACTGCTAATTGGTAAGCTTCATGCACAGAGGGGGAACCTCTCAAAGAACACTGCAAGCCATTCTCTAGTTCTTGCATCCATTTCAACTAAGCTGACATTGAAATTAATAGAAAACATCTGTTTTCTTCCCTTGTACAGGCAAAGTGCAGTCCTCTTGAATGGTCATGATTTAAGCTTTCTCAGACTAAGACCTCCCTGAGCTGAACTTGGTAGCTCAAACCCACGGGGGAAAAAAAAAAAAAAAAAAAAAGCAGAACAGTTAAAGGTTTGTGAGCTGCACCCACTCTACCCCTCCATTTGCTGGTGATCTCCTTTGGGAATAAGCTCAGAGACCTGAGTTCACAGCCTGAAGAAGTTGCTGGAGACTGATCCACTCCATTTGAATCCATTCCCCAGGAGCATTCTCTTTTTATGCTCTGTGCTTTTCTGACTCTGATTCTGTGATTTTACACATCTTCCCCCTTTTCTAATAACAGGTTGACCTGTGTACCTGTTTCGTTTTCACAGAGCAGCTTAAGCAACCACTGCTTACCATGACAACCCTTAGCATTACCATCTTCCAGCCTGCCAGGCTGCACCTCTGAGGGATGGAGCAGCATATGAGAATGACAGCAGAGACCTACCTCAATTTGAATAGCATCTTCTTTTATAAGTACCTAGGCTGAAGAACAGGTGAGCTATATCTTCAAAGTGCAGAAGTTCCTGGTGATTTAGGGCAGATTAATGTTATGGCACTCAATATGAAGCAATGCTCTGTGATCCAATCCTGAAGATAGACCTGAGTGCTTTTTTGAAAACCAGCATATATGAAGAATTTTCAAGCTGAGTATCGAAACAATGAGGTAGCAAACGTTTCTAGTCACTTTTAAACATTTAGGTCCTTATATGACCACAGAGAACATTAAAACCCAGCAATAATAACAAAATCTGTGGCTTCAGGAGATGAATTCTGTACCTTCTGTGCCTTGCCTGATGCAGGGGCTGCTAAGTTCAAATACATAACTGCTGTATGTTCATGTACCTGCAGTTTCCCCACACATAATATCACTGGAAATAAAGTCAGAATACACCAAGATAACAGATACAGACAACCTCCAGTTACTGCAGTGTCTAGAGACTGTGATGTCTGTAGGGTAAGCCTAGAGTCCAGGCTTATAAAATGATAGGTACCCAAAGGAAAGGACCCAGAAAGGGTTAGCACTTGCTCTAGGACTAGATTCACCCGTGGGGATTTTACATATGGAAACATCAGGCTCTCCTGAAGTTCCCATTAGACTCGAATCCCCAAGGTGTTGTTTCAAGGATGTTATGAACATGAGAGTCACCAACCTGAGAGATGGTGTCTGAGAGGCCAGGTCAGCTGTTTACTCAGGTTTGTTTCTTGCATAATGTCTGCAACAGCCAGATCACCCTTGGTGGGTGAGACAAGGACCTTGATTTATTGGCACTTCTAATTCTGGCTTTCAACAGGAGTAAGGAGCACTTCAGCTGTGAGATGGTTTTGCTTTGTTTTTAAAGCTGATAATCAAGACACACAAAAAAAGGGTTTACCTTTCATCAGGGAACTTTTTCCCAGGTCAGATTGCAGGTGGGTGCCTTGTTTAAATCTACCTGTCCTCCCCTCTTCTTGGCTTTTTAATATCTGCCAGGTAAACCATTCTGGGAAAACCCAGTGCAGCCTTGCAAAGCCAGCAAAACCTTTCTAATCCTTTTAGACTGAAAAAGCAGAGGTCAGTTTGTAGATGAGGCACAGTCTGCCCAGTACGCTGCCTTGTCCCAGCCATTAGAAGGCAGGTTATGCTCCAGTGTCTTTTCCCCCTCCCTGCTCTTGAGACCTACACTGCTGGGCTGTTTTCATGGTCACCAGACTCTTCCAGGTTGAGGAAGGTCCAAGATAGCTCATTATCTTTCTTGTATTTTTCTTTCAGGCTAGGTGACTACTGAACCAGAGGAAGATGAGTGATGGGTGGTAAGTGGACCCTTCCCACACGAAGGTAGTATGCCTGGTGGGAGCGGGGAAGGTTGGAGTCCCTGCTGCCCTAAGAGACAGGAGATGCTCCAAGGAACAACCCCGGGTCTGGATACTGAAGGGTGCAGGGGAAGGATCCAGGTGATGCACAGCTGGACCTGGAGCTTGGTCTGCAGGAGGAGGGCAGGGACACGTGGTGCAGCAGGAGGGTGGGAGTGGAGGCCCCAGGTCCTCTTTTGAAAGGGTGCAGTAGGAAGATTCATAAGGCACAAGTCTCATGTCCTAACTGGGGAATAAGATGTGACTAGTCCTGGCTTGGTAATTTAAGGGGTGAACGTGCACTGCTTGGTGAAATGGATCTGCTGCTGCTGAAGCTGCTAATGGTACCCAAGCGAGCTAATTCAGGTATCACCGTGGCATGGAGTACATCTCAGCCAGCTCATCTGGCATTCACAGCATGCACACACACATGCAGACGCTCACATGCACACACACACACATGCACATACACAATGTCCTTGCCGTCCCTTGCTGCACGCTGGAAAATTTGGGGCACACTCTGTCCACAGGGACATGCAGCTGTACCCCCCGACAGGTCCAAAGGACTGATGCACTGCTTTCCTGGGTCAGCCTAGCTTTCAGCCTGCATGCCTCTGACAGCAGAGGCATTTTCCTTCATTTCTGTGTAAAACTAGAGCACACACTGGCTCCAAGAGAAAGCAAGCCCATGTTACTGACCGTTGTGCTACTTTAACAGCATTTCAGGAGACAAACACTGTATGTGACAGAGATCTCAGAGGCAGCTTAACAATGGGACTGGTTTGGCTGACAAACCCCCAACTCCAGTGCGTTCATATTCCCTGGGACAGGTCTGCTGTAAATGCAGAGGTACCAGGTGATTGTAAGTGTCATGTGCAGTGAAAGGGCTGGAAGACACTTCATTTGCCAACCAGCCCCCCAGAGGGCTTGGGACCTTCCCCTCCAGCCTCCCGGAGAATATCTCCCTGGGAACACCTCCCTCATGCTGCAGGGACAGCCCCCAACTGCAGGTCTTCAGCTTGTGATGCCTTTCCTTTTAACCCCATCACACCAGGACTCACATCCATAGCTTCTTGTTGTGGGGAGATCTGGTGAAACCAGCTCAGCCACTGCTTGTGATGACAGCCCTCAACATCACCATTATCCAGCCCACTGCCTTCCTCACTCACCCCTGGCGTGGAGGCTGTCCATAGCTGGCTTGGTCTCCTTGCAGCCTGTACACCATCTCCATTGTGGGGAACTGAACTGTTCTCTGCGTCATACGACAAGACTGACATGTCCATCAACCTATGTACTTCTTCCTTTGAATGTTGTCCCTCAACAATAGGATCTCATTCTCTACACTGCCCACAGTGCTCAGCACCTTCTGCTTTGACCCGAGCAGTCAGCTTCAGTGCCTGTTTGACCCAAATACTTTTCATCCACTCAGCCTCCTTAACTTGGGGCTGTTGCTGGCTGTATCCTTCCATTGTTTCATTGCCATCTGTAACGCACTGCACTACACGTCTACTCTCATTGGCACCAGGTTCCTGGGCACAGGGCTGGCTGCCGCAATAAGAGGCTTTGGTGTGCCTTGGCTTTTCTTCTTAGGTGCCTGCCTTTCCTGCGCCAAAGCACTCTCTCATCCCTACTGTCTGCACCCAGACATAATGAAGCTGGCATGTCTAGACACTTCTCTCCATATTTTGTGTGGTCTGTGTGCTGTTATCCTAGTGTTATACTAGTCTTTGAAATGGACTCATTGCTCATTGTCATCTCCTACATTATTATTTGGACAACCATCATCAGTGCCATGTCTCAAGGGCAGCATCAAAAAGCCCTGTGGACCTGTGTCTCCCATGTCTCTGCTGTCTCCACCATACACTGGTTTGGGGAGAATCTTCTTCTGATGTCCAGTATTTACCTCTCTGTGCCTCCTCTTCTCAACTCTCTCATTTACAGTGCGAACAACAAAGATATTTGAAAGGGCATCCTCAGAATGATCTCCAGGCAGCAGATCTAAACTGCCTGTGATTTAGGAGTGCAAGTTTGGAGGGATTCAGATAACTCAGCCCAGATCCTTTCTGTCACAGAGAACCACAGTGCATAGTCCTTCTTATAACGAGATTGAATTCCACCTTGAACACTTGCAATTTTTGTCCCTACTACTCCCCTGGGAAGCTGTCTCTAACCAACAGAGAGTTTGCAATTCTCATTTACAACAGTCTGTTCAGTCAATAGTTTTGTACTGCTTATGTCTATGGGGGTAAGTGGTGAGCAGGTAAGGTCTATGCATCTTCATGCAGAGTTCATCCTACAAAGAAATAAAACCTGTTGCGCTGTCCTGAACTCAGCTGGCCAGCTACGGAAGGGGCAGGAGGCGCATGGCTGAGCAGCACAGGTCATCAGCCACAGACGCGTGTAAGACCAGCTCAGGAGCAGCCACCCGATGCTTTGCATAGTGTTCAGCAGCGGAATTAGAGGAGCCGGTCAAGCACCCGTGGGTGTCACCTGCCCTTGAGACACTGATGACCCGCGTACCCCACTGTGCTGCACCCAGCCTTAGCCGTGGGCGCACAAGGCGTGCGAGGAGGAACTGCATGAGCCAGGGGCCGTGGGCTTGCATCCTGCTGGGGGGCTGGCGGGGAGGGCAGGGAGGAGATTGCATCCCTAAGGGCAGCCACCCTGCACCCACAACACCTGGATGACTGCACTGCATTGCAGCTTGCAATCATCCCTCTAATTGGGCTTTCAGTAAACCCATGTGTCTAACCAGCCTGCAAATTCTCTTGGTCTTTAGACTCAGCCATTAGACAATAGCATTACCTGTGTTTCTTTCTATACTGCAGAGGTCATTTGGTTTTAATGTGTATTTTATCAATACTTTATACTCCTGAATCCTGGAGGATGTGAAATACTACAGCTGCCTTGTACATCAGATCAATGTAAACACAATGAGAATATGTCAAGAGAAGATGAATAAGAGTAGTAAGTTATTAAACAATATTTCCTGTGTGATTTCTAGAGCCAGAACCTATTTGTTTATTTATTTTTATTACATTACCTGAGAGGCTGCATTTAAAAATTCAAAGTGGCATACTACCCAGGAAATTGATATCTGTTGCACACCATTTTCTCCTTCTCACTGGAAGAAATCACATATTTTGTTGCCCAAGACATTGACTCATGTGATTTTGTGATGCTAGTTTTTATGTCTTTCATTTAGACAGTGTAAATAAAATGTGTTAAACATTTAACACATAAAATGTGCTAAAAAAGGAAAAGAAGAAAAAATGGAAAATATTGTTACATTGTCTGTTAGGTAGCAGATCTGATGGAGAAATTGCCTTTTCATTTCACAGAGCAGAATTTCATAATTTGAGAACATGGATATTAGAATAGTTTTAACACAAAATTTGCTTGGACTTCTTTTTCTGAGAACAAGAATCCTGGAAGCATTAGTTGCCCAAAATATGTTATTTCACTTGCAATGATAAGAAATTGCCACATCATAAATAATGCAGACAGGAGAACTTCTTAAGTTGGTCTGTAGTAGGAGATTTCAGCCTTCTTTCCTTGATCGTTTAATATGCTTCAAAGGACACTTGGATCAACTTCCTATGGCTCTTAGAGAATGCAAAGAAGTAAAATGCTGCACAGCACACACTGCCTTGCTCTTTATCAGCACCCTTCATGAATCCTTTGGGATTTAAGTCCATGACCAATGGTCTCTAATCTAGTCTTCACAACAAGCAAAGCAGTTGTTGCTTTTACATTCAGCATGCACAATGTCCCATCTTCCTGAAATAGCAAGAAACTCTGTCCCTGCCCACCTCACAGTCATTTACATCCTGGCATCAGCTTATACTAACATAGAAAGAAAGAAAACCATAGAAAGAAAACCATCCTTTTACATTTGTGAGAAAACATTCGAAATCTGCAGGACACCTTTGTGAGAAAAAAGTCAAAACGCTGATGCTGCTCAGCCAGACTGCATGCTGGAGGTCACCTGTCCCTCCAAAAGCACAGGATCAGAGGTAGCTGTTGGAAATTATAAATGGTCTTTACAAATAAACAGCTTGCTTTACTTCTGCATGAAGACTGCTTCTCTTTCCTAGGGATCCAGTCTCTGACAGTTTGAGATCATAATGGCCTAAATCACTCGGACTTTTTATGCAGCTGAAGCGCTCCAGGAGCCACAAGTACCAAGGAAGCCGGCTCCAAGCAGCAGCCAGCACAGCCTGGACCACTCATCTGCAGTGGCAAGCACACTGGATAGTACGTGCACTAATAGAAGCACAATTTCCCTGGTGTTTGAGTTGCCAAACGTTGCTCCTCAGTTGGTTCAATCCAGGTATTCGTATTCATAAATCTGACGCTGTCAGATTTACACAAGAGCGTTGCATTGATTTTCAAAAGCATTCATTGGGAGTACTGTGCCTCCCTATCGCTGCCCTACCAGAGCCTTGTGTCTAAATAATGAGCTGCCAAGTTTTGCAGTGTTGTGTGCCACCATTCCATCTGCAGTCAGACGCAGATCACCAAGTACATTACACTTTCCCTGCCCATTCTTGGTAATTAAACAATATATGACTGTCTTGTCTGCAGTTAATTTCTCCAACTTTCTTTATGTCAAGGGCTGGGAAACCTAAGGACTCAATGTCCCTGTGCCTAGTATAAAGTCCTGAAGACTGAAATATCTTTGCAAATGAACGGCCTGCAGGAAACTCCTCTTCCCTGTGGCACATCAGAAGACAGTCTGACCTTTTCCGTGTCCTTTAGCAGCTAGTAAGCTGGACCACCTCAGGGTTATATTTGTTATTGTGCAGCTGAGGTTGTGAGCACAGAGGTAAAGATGCAGACCCAGAAGCATAGATCTGAATCAAATTACTCGCTTGCATACAAAGCAGCAGGCAACTTCATTGAAAAGCAAACATTTCCAACTATGGCAAATTAAGTCCTACTGAGGCAGGCTAAGACTGCTGATAGAAATTACACTGTGCATTCAGCCTTTCTAAAATCAGGAAAGCTTCTTTTGCAGTGGGTTAATTCATTCACATACTAAGCAACCTCTCCCCTCTGCAGGTAGGTTTGTGCACATGGACAAAAGGGACAAGTTTTCAGGCACAGACTTCCCTCTCCAGAGCTGAAGACAGGCAGTTAAGTTGGTGTGTCTCTTGCAAGCACACCTTTTTTGTTGGTTTTCCAATCATGCTTCAATCTCAGTCTTGCAGCCCTTCGCACAGCACCTGGAGTTCTGAACTTCATGTCTTGCTTTTGCCCTGCGCCCACTTCATGCCCAACAGTCATTGCTAACTCTGCATTCACAGTCACGTTATGTGTTGTCCCTCCTTTGCTAAACCCTGTCATTTGCACCAATGAAACAATGGAAATTCATAAGGAAATCATCAGGATAAAATCTGTCGTGGTTTAACCCTAGCCAGCAACTAAGCACCACACAGCCGCTTGCTCACTCGCCCTGCCCTGGTGGGATGGGGAAGAGAATCAGAAGAGTAAAAGTGAGAAAACTCGTGTGTTGAGATAAGAACAGTTTAATAATTGAAATAAAATAAAATAAAATAGTAGTAGTACTAATAACAATATAATAATAATAGCAATAATAATATACAAAGCAAGTGATGAACAATGCAATTGCTCACCACATGCTGACCGATGCCCAGCCCGTCCCTGAACAGTGATCGCTGCCCCCTGGCCAAGTCCTCCCAGTTTCTATACTGAGCATGACGCCGTATGGTATGGAATAGCCCTGTGGGCAGTTTGGGTCAGCTGTCCTGGCTGTGCCCCCTCTCAGCTTCTCACTGGCAGAGCATGGGAAGCTGAAAAGTCCTTGCTAGTGTAAGCACCACCTAGCAACAACTAAAACATCAGCGTGTTATCAACATTATTCTCACCCTAAATCCAAAACACAGCACTATGCCAGCTACTAGGAAGACAATTAACTCTATCCTAGCTGAAACCAGGACATATCCCAAAACACCACCTGGGCTTGCCCCCGACCGTCCTTGGTCAGCTGCCACCCACTCAGGGGTGCTGCAAACCCCAGGAGCTGTGCCTGGAGCTGTGCCTGGACAGCCGCTTGGTGGTGAACGCTGCTCTCTTCTGAGTGCTCTGGAGATGTCAGCAGTGGTTCACAGACCCATGTGATCCTGCCCAGTCCCTGTGGGTTTTTCTCACTTTCTGATATCAGTGGACATCTCCGCCCATATTCCCTATGCCAGAGACCACATCCTTCCATCCCACCGAAAGGCTTTGTGCTTCCTTCTCCTCCAAGGGCTCAGTGATTGACTGAAGTCTCCCTTATTACCTGGGTCTGTACATGTTATATTGGTGTAACACAAGATCTTGTCCTTTTGTCTCTGGGCTCCCACTGCATTTAGGATCTTGCCCACAGTGAAGCACGGTGCTCTTTCCCCCTCCTTTGAGTATTGGCACCAACACAATGCTCAGTGTTTGCAACACCCGCATTTCCTTCCCTAAGTGTCAGCATGTGCTGCCTGCTGGCTTGTGCTGCCCTGTATGCCCCTTTGACAAAAGAACTTTCATCTTTGTGGTGTAGGTCTGGTTATCCCCAGTTCCACCATCTTCAGCCAAGAGGAATTCACACACAGCAGTGACTAAAGACTGATTGTGCTAGAGGATTTGCATGAGAGGGGAGAGCTTTCTTAGGAGGAGGCTTGCCCAAGGGTCAGACCTGCTAGCGCTGCCCAGTGCAGTGTGTCCTCCAACGTGTGGAACAAATGCCACATGCTGCTTCTGGCAGGAGCATCCACTGCCCTTGGACAGGAGCCCCTGGGTTCACTCTGCTAGCCTGCAGGCTTTCTGTCTTCTTCCCATGGCTCTCAGCTTTTCCTTAAGGGTTTTAAGTTTAGCCCATGGTGGCAAGGCCATTTCTGTCTGCAGTGTGCAGATGATGTGCAGTGCAAAGTTGCTGTTCTGTCCCTCCTGGATCAAATGTCCACAGTAAGTTTTGTGGTGATCTGGGGTGGGCGAGTGGGATGTGATGGGAGCCGGGGGCAGTGAGCAAAGTGGTCCTTCCTGAGCTGTGTCCCAAAAAAGAGACATGATGACTTCCCAAATGTGCTAGTGAATGGTTCAAAGCTGTGCCAAGGGGAGTTTAGACTGGGCATTAGGAAGCTTTTCTTTACCAAGAGGGTGGTCAAACACTGGAACGGGCTTCCTAGAGAGGTGGTCGAAGCCCCAAGCCTGTCAGTGTTTAAGAGACATTTGGACAATGCCTTAACAACATGCTTTAGCTTTTGGTCAGCCCTGAATTTGTCAGGTAGTTAGACTAGGTGATCGTTCTAGGTTTCTTCCAACTGAAATACTCCATTCTATCTTATTCTAGTAAAACCCAGGAGATAGCAGAGTGGTCTAACGGGACTATGATGCTGAGAGCTCTCCAGCTGAGCCTAGTACCAGCAGAGTCTTTAGAATCACAGAATCATAGAATAGTTTGGGTTGGAAGGGACCTTTAAAGGTCAGCTAGTCCAACCCCTCTGCAATAAGCAGGGACATCTTCAACTAGATCAGGTTGCTCAGAGCCCCGTCCAACCTGACTTTGAATGTGTCCAGGGATGAGGCACCTACCAACAGTCTGGGCAACCTGTGCCAGTGTGTCCTGGTTTCAGCTTAATTCAGAGTTCATTTTCTTCCTAGTAGCTGCTATAGTGCTGTGTTTTGGACTTAGTATGGGAACAATGCTGATAACACGCTGATGTTTCAGTTGTTGCTCAGTAGTGTTTAGTCTAGTCAAGGACATTTCAGCTTCCCATGCTCTGCTGGGTGCACAAGAAGCTGAGAGGGAAAGCAAGCAGGACAGCTGACCCAGGCTGGCCACAGGGCTATTCCATACCATACGGCGTCACGCTCAGTATAGAAACTGGGGGAGTTGGCCAGGAGGCAGCGATCGCTGCTCGGGGATGGGCTGGGCATTGGTCAGCGGGTGGTGAGCAATTGCATTGTGCATCACTTGTTTTGTATATTCTTTTATCATTTTTTTTTCTCTTTCTCTGCTGTCCTATTAAACTGCCTTTATCTCAACCCACGGGTTTTGGGTTGGGTTTTTTTTGGTTCCCTCCCCCATCCCACCGGGGTGGCAGGAGGGTGAGCGAGCGGCTGTGTGGTGCTTGGTTGCCGATCGGGGTTAAACCACAACACAGTGTTTCACCACCCTCATTGTAAAAAATTTCTTCCTTGTATCTAGTCTGAATCTACCCTCCTTTAGTTTAAAACCATTACCCCTTGTCCTATTGCCACAGGCTCTACTAAAAAGTCTGTCCCCAAAATGAGCCTCTGGCAATGAGCCCCTGTGATCGATGTATCTTGAGTCTTTCAAATCCCAGACAGAACTAACAGAGATAAAACAAACTCATATTCTTCTCCTTATAAGCACTACCATTTGCAGCATCACTTTCTGAACAGCCTGTTCCAACGTTGCCTGCCCTGTGTGTGCCCTGAAGATGAACTGCCAGAGGCAGGCATTCCCAGGGCTAAACTGTACAATTTCCGCAGCCAAGCCAGGCTGATGTAAACCTGGCTTTGGTTAGACAGGGCCCAGAGCTGCGAGCAGGGGAAATATGCTGCATGACACATGTAAACTGAAACATGTCTACAGCTTAGTAACTACTATAGAAGGCAATTATAGACTAAGTAGATATAGGGCATCATTTGTCTTACTGTTGGCTCAGGACCTATTTCAATTTAGGAGGCATCTGGGTGAGCAAGATTGCTTTCCCACACACAGAGGTACGCACCTTGCTGAGGGAGCTGGGACTGGCATTTCCTGAGGTGTCAACAGCATTGCAAATTAAGGCCCAGTGTTTGATTTCACCTGAGTTTTGACCTCTATTGATTCAAACCATTAGTAGAGTTGAGATGGAAATGGATTTGCATTAATTTGCTGAAGCAGTGCTGGTGACCCAGGGACACCAGTGACATTTCATACAGTTGCTCTGTAGGTCCAGGCTCAGTAGGATCCTGCTGGTGAGACCCCACCAAGCCATCCACACACTTCGCTCACTCAAAAAATGCAGGAAATCATTCCTCCTGAACATTTCTGCAGAGGCTGTTTGGTCAGTGACACGGCTGTATCTGCTGGCAATTAGACTGCTGCAGGTTCACCAGCTGAATTTAAAGGGTTGTATTGATCAGCAAAGTGTTGTTTATTCAATTCTCCAGCCATCCAGGAAAACTGTTCCTTTATTATTCGCTAAAGGAGCAATGTTCAGGACAGGACACACATTCCTAAAACAAGCCTACTGCAAAATATCAGCCCAGATTTGATACATACATGCAAAGACATTATTGTATTTTATATGAAGATTGCAGACATGCAGAATTTTCTGTATAAAGTAAACCCAAATTAGTAGTTTGACCTAATGCAACTGAAACATTGGAAACCAAAGCCAAACCTAGATTTTTTTTTTTACCTCAAAACTATATAGAATCAGTGATTCCTGGCAAAAAGAAATGCATCATCTCTGTTTTAGGAGGGAATCAGTGACAATGCTGTAAATGTGCCATTTGCTGAGTGTTGCAGCACTAGTTTCTTTCTCCCTGGCAGCTTTTGTGACTGTGCTGGATCATCTTCACAGCAATTTTGCAAGGTTAGGAGCCAAGTGAGACTTAATTGGTTTTGCAACTGAGATAGTTTCTTTTTTAATTTTTTTTTTTGAAATCTGGGATATGTAGCAAAACAAGGAATGTCAAGATCTACACTGACAGAAAAGCAAGATATTAAGTGCTAAAACAAGAGTTTGGGGACAGTTTTCATTACAACAGATCAGGCTTAATGCAGAGCACCTGCTGTATTTAGAAGATTTCTCAAGTGCTTGTTTAGCACTGGCTATCCCTTGTGCTGTAGAAAATTTTCAGAAAAAAAAAGCATTTCTGTGTTGTGAAGCAAGACCTAGGCAGCAGAACAGGTACTGTTTAAAGACTCTTTAGATATCTTTCTTCAACAGCCAAGACCTGAGATGCCTTCAGAGACTTTTGAGGATCTAAGTCAATCTACATTAGCTGTGGTTTTGGTCTTTTCTGTTTTGTATATGGCCACTGACTGCCAGTTGTCTGACCCACTCTGTGGGTCTCAGAGGCAAGTGCATCACAGCTTCAGACTGACTGAGGCTGGCAGGGACCTCTGGAGATCATCTGGGCCAACTCCCTGCTCAAGCAGGGCCACCCAGAGCAGTTGCCCAGGACCACATCCAGGCAGCTTTTGAGTATCTCCAAGGATGGAGACTCCACAGCCTACCTGGGTAACCTGTGCCAGTGCTTGACAACCCTCGCAGTAAAATGGTGTTTACTTGTGTTTAAAGGGAATTTCCTGTATGTCAGTTTGTGCCCATTACCTCCTGTTGTATCACTGGACACCACTGGAAGGAATCTGGTGCCCTCATCTTCATTCCCTCCTATCAGGTATATATATACACATTGATAAGATTCCCTCGAGTCTTTTTCTCTCCAGGCTGAACAGTCCCAGCTGTCTCAGCCTCTCCTCACAGGGGGCATGCTTCAGCCCCTTCATCATCTTGGTGGCACTTTGCTGGACTCAGTCTAGTATGTCCGTATCTCTCTTGTACTGGGAAGGCCAGAACTGGACACAGTACTCCAGGAATGGCCTCACCAGTGATGAGGAGAGGGGAAGGATCCTCCTCCACTGGTCTTTGTGGTCTCAACCCCAGCAACAGGGAAGAGCTGACTGAAAGTGTTAACATTACAGCAAATGGCTCATTAATAATTTCATACAAACAATATATATAGGTAACAATGTGAATAACAGCAGTAAAATTAAGAAATAAAGTGTGCAGCTAGGTCCCATCAAGGTTGAAGTAACATTTGCTTACTCCAGAACTCAAGAAGCAGACCCAAAAGGTCATTTTGGAGAGGTGAACTATGTAGGGAACATGAGCATAATGGAAGAAGTAACCTTCAAGTATTACTGAGAAAGGATGACCAAGACACAAATTAAACTGAAGGAGTTGATGGAAGGAAATTCTGGGAGGTGCCATAACTGTGAAGCAAAACTAAATTGTCCACAGTTGTCTTTGTACTGCTAAAATTGAAAACATTAGTTTATGCACCACAGGTGCTAGCACAAAATTAACATCGGTATTCTCAAATAGAGGAGAAAGCTTTGGCTTATTCTGTAATAGCAATAAATGTCATGCCTTTATTGATAGGAAACCAATATTAGCAGAAACTGACCATAAAACTCATTGGCAAGAGCGATGGAAGAAAACACTCCAAGTGTGTGATCTGCAAATCAAATAAATACTCAGGATGCAGTTGGTATTTGCAGACACTGTCTAGACCTTCTGCAACAATGCAATGCCTCTAAAGCCAGGATAAAGTCTGGTACCTGTCAAGCTGCTAATGGAGGGCTCAGTTCAGCTCTGGGGAGATGTTTTCCAGCACTTTCTCTCTCCAGGACCAGCATTCCTTCTGTGTCATCCCTAACGCTGCAGATGTGAGCATGACCCTTTAGGTCGTGACAGCTGCTCAGGCACCACTGGCCATGGCTTTCAATCCACACATGAGCTATGCCCCATCCTGGCCCTGCCAGAGAGAACCAGAATGGGATTATCCATTCTCAGGGTTTCTGCTCCTGAACTGAAGCTGCAGTGGATGCAGTCTTGCAGGTCCTGTGTGATCCTTGCAGTTATCACCTTGCTGGCCTGCACAAACACCTTCAGAGAATCCAAGAACTGTTTCTGAAAACAGAGCTCTCACCACTTTTCCATCTTCCCATGTACTTCAATCCCATGGTGGAATCTTATCGGTATTTTATATTTTGCCTCCCTTTCCCCTTCCTGCCCCTAACTGCAATTCCTTAAGCAACTTTGTCTTTAGGTCAGCTGGGGCAGAAGGGCAGGGGGGATGGACGACTGCATTACATCAGGATGCATATCCTAAAGGTGCTTGAATGAGACTGCTTCTTCACGCAAACACATTCTTTATGGGTATTTAAACTAGTAATCATTATCAGTTTCAAGCTAAAGGCAGATAAAAATTAAAAATACACATTTTTCATATGACTTTCTGCATTAAAAAAATGAAAAATTTATATAGTGAATGACAAGAAAAGGTCAGGTGAGGTTTGGCCCCAAAGTATTTGGCAAAATACCGTCAGACACACTGTTTTCTCAGGAAGATGAAGTTTGATGCTGCTGGGACAGCTAGTGTTAATGTCTCACTAGAGGAATGGCGCTTAGTTGCAGGAGGCAAAGGTTTTCCAGGGCAGTTTTGCACGCACGTTTTTTGTCTTGTCATGATGTGGGCCCCATGTCATGTTCCCATTTCAGCACACACACTGCTACACCTGAGAACAGGACTTTGGCATACATTGAGTGCCAGTATTGACAGCGTATGTCACCAAAGGCAGGACACTTTGCTGCAGCACTGAGACTTCCACTGGCTCCCTCCTCTGGCAGCTGTACCCCAAAATGTATGCCTAGCACTGTGCTCCCCAAGGTGCTGGCGGGGTTTGAGCATCAGCAAAAACATCTGGTTAGCAACAAACATCTGGAAAGGGTCCTCTATTGGGGTGAAGTTTTCAAGCTGCTCATTTTTAGCCACAGGGAGGGTGTCTGGTACCTCAGTGGCCTCACCAGGCTATTCACCTCCAACCATGCACACACCTGGGAGAGGCAGAAAGGAGGAGCCATTCCCCACTGGCGTGGCTGCATTTCCCTCTTACAGCCCCACAGGAGGTGCTGCCACCATCCCACAGGTTCAGCCCCAGGGTCAAGGACCATCACCCTCCTGCACTTTCCCAGTGCAAGAAAGCTGCTTATCTTTCTCCGCAGCTGTGATCCCACCTCATCCTCTCTTTCTGTCTTGTTCTGACCCATCACTGAACTCTCAGCTCCTCTTTAAAAAGGGCAGAGGCATCGGCTTTCTCATAGGGGTACCTTTTTGGGGTCCATGAGGACAGGACACTCAGAGCATTGGGAGAGTTTGCCTGAGCAGAGACTTCTGGAGCCAAAGGTACAGCTGGGATGCCTGATCTGATACCTCTGAAGCATACCCCTCCTCTATTATAACCTATTTTATTAAAAAAAAAATTTTCAGCTGTTCTTTTAGGAACAGTTTTTCACCTATGTGTTTACTCAAAGTGTGGTCAAATAATATAGTTAAGGAATAAAGAGACCCCATGCATGCTAACGTGAAACACTTGCTTTTATTTCTGTGTTATTCCTTTTGGAGACTTTTTCAATTCTATGATTTTTAATAAAGAAGCAATTCCTAAAATGAACTCCATTACACACCTGTGATTTGGAAGAGTAAGTTCATTACATGTCTTCTCACCTGACTCCAGAGAAAACAGCTGAGATGTAGATTTGTTGTCACACTACAGTGAAAGCCACCTGCCTCCACCTTGTAGGGGATTTCCCACAAGTGACATGCCTGGGGTAGGTTCTCATTTCTTTGATCACTCTCCTTCCACCACCAATTAGAGATCCTGAGTTTTGTCTTTGTCCTACATTTTCTACAAACTGTTGGGAAAAGTGATGCGGGGATGTCAGGTGTTCTGTGGTAGCAGAAGACTTAGGCATGTTGCCTGAAACAGTGCAAAGAGAGCATTCAAGGCAAGGAGCTTGAAGTCCCACAAAGGTGTTCATCACTTTCTGACAGCGACATCTCACTCATTCTTGCAGCAAATGACTCTTGGGGCAGATGAACACTTTCATAACCTTCTCTTTTATCTGTTGGGTCCGCACACCATACACAACAGGGTTCAGCAATGGGGGGAAGAGCACATACAGGTTGGCCAGCAGAATGTGGATGTGGTGGGGGATTTGCTGACCAAAGCGGTGCGTTAAAACAGTGAAAAACGCAGGAATATAGAAAAGTAATATAACACAGACATGAGACACACAGGTGTTGAAAGCCTTGTGACGGGCAGTCCTGGTAGGGAGTCTGAATAATGCCAGAAGAATTAAGACATAGGAGACAGCAATGAGTACAACGTCTACCACTATTGCTGCAAAAGGTACTGCGAGGCCATACAAGATATTGATGGAGATGTCGGCACAGGCCAGCCGGGCGATGCTCATGTGCTCGCAGTAGGTGTGCTGGATGACATTGTGCCCGCAGAATGGTAGCCTTTTCAAAAGAAATATACATGGAAAAATGATGCAGAAACTTCTCAGTAAAGCCAACAGCCCAGTTTTGACAACAGCTGAGTGGGTCAGCACTGCCACATACCACAGGGGGTAACAGATAGCAACAAACCGATCAAACGCCATGGCCAGCAGGATCACCGACTCTGCCGAGAAGCTGAAATGCAGGAAAAACATCTGGGTCAGGCAGGCCCCAAAGGAAATCTCCCCAGCGCTGAACCAGAACAGAGCCAGCATCTTGGGCAGAGTCGTGGTTGACAGCATCAGGTCAGCAATGGCCAACATGGACAGGAAGAGGTACATGGGCTGGTGGAGGCTACGTTCTGTCCTTATGACAAACAACATGACACCATTTCCTAGCAGGGCAGCCAGATACATGGAACAGAATGGGATCGAGATCCAGATGTGGAACTTCTCCATGCCTGGGATTCCAGCCAGGATGAATGTTGCTGGTGTCAAGCTGGTAAGGTTGAATGGTGGCATGTTTCACCTGAAAGCAAAGGCAGAAGACACTGCAGAACATTATTTTAGATGCTTCAGCTCTTCCATGACTACCTTGTATCACCTTCTCTGATCTGCTAACAGCCACAGCCAGAAGTATGAACCTGAACTGTGAAGACCAGTGGTCTGTCATGTATTGCAGCATATACTTATACTCCTATTATGTGTAAACAGCAATGTCCAACTTTTCTCCTCAATTGATTTTACATGATGCGAGTGTATTTTTCCTCCAAGTACTTCCACTTAGACCAGAGTGAATCGAGACAGAACCAATCCTTACTGCACAAATACCTTAAACTGATGTTCTGAAAGTCCAGAGTAGAAGGAAGAAGTCAGGCAATGAGAGAGGAAAGGTCAAGTGTTTACAGGGATGCACAAGATGTTCTCAGACATCAGGAACTGTAGAGGGGATAACTGGGAGTTTTAAGGCACCTGGACTCACCCCAGCTTAGAGAACAAAATTAGCTCTAGGTTTGAAGCTGGCTTCCAATGTTCCTTCCTCACCTCCAAACTTCTCTCTCCCTCTCCTTTTGGTTTTGGGACCCAGTTCACCTTGCTTTGCACCTCTTTTTCAGTTCAAATCTAGCAGAAGTAAAATTTAACCAGGCACTTGGAATGATCTTTGTGTCAGAGGAAAACCTGTGTAAGACGGTGTTCCCCCACCAGCGAAAGAAAGGGATGCAACTGCTGCCCTGGAGAGGTGTAAAGAGCACTGGAGGCTGGATCAGACACAGAATCACACAAGTTAAAATGGGATGTGACTTTTTTTCAGCACTTCTGAAATAACAGTCAGCTCTTAAATATCATAACTCAGAATAGGAATTATCCATAACGCAGCTGAGTTGAGAAAGTGATGCAAGTACCTAAAAACAAAACTGCGAGGTTGCTGCATACCAAAATATTGACTCCATGTATGAGAAAGCAATTGTATTTTAAACAACTGGTTTGATTCCCTGTTCACACTCAGTGAGAGAAAGACACATTTCACATCTAAAATATCCTGAACCAACAGTCTAAAGAGCCTGTTCCATAGAAACAAAACATGACAGTGCACTACCTTAAAAAAAAAAAAGTCAAAAATGTAAAATAATTCAGTATAAATATTGCATGAAATAAAAATGTGATGTATTGACAAAATGTTATTTATGCTGGTAGCATATATATTCTATGCTGCCATGCCAAAAGCTAGTCATTTCTTGCAAAATGCAAATGTTAAACTGCAAATAAACAAGGATCCACTTCACCTGCAGGCAGGAATCTCAGTGCAACCAGGAACTCTACACCAAAGGAGACTCTCAGCATTAGACCCCTTCCTCCATAATCTAATTACCACTGTAAAACTGTATTAATACAGATACAGCTCTAAGGATGCATCTCCTACAGCTACCCCTGAGCAGTCCCTTGGATTCTTCTTTCCTAAAACCTTTTAATCCTAATTTAAACTAAAAGCTGTAACCTAAAAAAAAAAAAAATCACATTTCTACAGAGATGCCTAAGGATTACAAAAAGGTCTTCAGAAGTCTGTTGGCATCACTGCAGAAGGCTTTAGCTGCAAGCACCTCTAGTTTGCCCTGCATGTCCCCAGCACAAGGGCTCTGGTCAAGGATGCGGTGCTGCAGAGGGAGAGGGGATGGAGCCCCCCCCCCACCGCCATCCATGGGGGCAGCCTCCCCCACAAATAATCAGCCTTCAGCAGAGAGGTTTGGGAAATAAAAACGGGGTAGGAGAGAAAGGTTTCATTGGTGATTCATTGTCTCCTAGCAAGAGAATGAAAATAATAGAAGGTGTTTCTCTTGCTTGGCCTGGGCACGCCGGCAGCTCTCCCGCGGGAGCAAGATGTGGGATGCTGCAGCTGACCCAGGCGAGCGGTGGGCACCAGCCGGGGCAGTCCATGCTGGCATTGCCTTCCTGTACATCACCCCCTGTGTGGTTTACTCCTGCCTGCTTGTGCTGCCCTGCCATCTTCAACTCAGCAACCCCAGCTCTCAAAAACACATAATCTCAGTTAGAGAGTGGCAAGGGAAGGCTATTCGCGTGTTTATTGTTAATCGAGAATTTGGCATCTCTGCGCCAGACGTCCTAGAGATCCTTCTGGCCCCACATCCACAATGCAAACAGCTCACCAGATTCCTGACCTTAAGAGGAACGCGGGTCCCTGGCTGCGCTCCAGGCAGCGGCTGCAGTGCCGGAGCCAGGGTGGTGGGGGCACTTGTACCTCTCTGCAGGATCCCAGAGGAGGGAAGCAGCACTGTGCCCTGCTCAGCAGCTCTGTAAGTGCCCTCCAGCTGAGATGTGCCCTGGCATGTCTTCCCCCCACTCCTCCAGCCCCACCTTTGCACCACACACATTATAAGTGTGTTGCTCTCTGCAGACACACTCGCAGGTCCCTAACGCGTGGCTCAGTCTGCCCTGCCTCCCTTCCCACCAAGCACACAATTATACCTGCGCTGCTTTGCATCTCCTGTCCTTTGGGCCTTGGTTGGACTGACGTGATGTAGCTGCAGGTTGTGGCAAGACACAGTCAAGCTTTGGAAAAACAGGCGTGATGAGTCCTAAAAAAGCAGTCTGACTTATCAAAAGTGCCGCGCATCCAGACGTACAAACTCAATGCAATTACTTTTGCAAATATCTTAGCACATATGTATAAATAGCAATCCATTGTTTGAATAGATTATTGAGCTTGATACATAACACTCTTGGTGATTAATGCAATAAAAGGAATTTGGAAGAGTTTCCCCATAGCAATGAGAGAGGCAGTCTGTGGCCTGTGCTCCTCTAGGGGATGGGAGGAAGAATTTGGGGCTTAGGAGCCCTCCTTGGATGAATGACTGGACACTGCCCCCAGGTCAGTCAGTGATCACCCCTCCCTTCAGCCCCTCAGGAACCTTACCATACTTAGTGTTAGAAACACATTAGTCTGCAGGAACTATTTTCTGCAGGCTGAATCATTTCAGTACAAATTAGCCTCCAGGACAAGGCAGCTGTGGATGTCACAGGCTCAGCAGCACACCCACACTTGAAGAAACACAGGAAGATTTTGACCATAACAAAAACAATTCCACGAGAGCAATTGTGGAGCACAGCATTCAACACGCATAAAATCCCCAAGGCAGAAGTCCCACCATGCTAAGTCTTGTTTAGGATTGCAGGCATTGCAGGTATTTGGGATTATTACACAAAATAAGACGTGATGCCTGGCTGGGTCAGAGCTCAAGGCCGGTACAGGTGGCCAAGAGAGCTGCAGGATGGCTGGATAGATGCTGCCGTGGCATCGCTGTTTCAGCGACCTAGAAAAGCATGGTTAATGCTATCAGGAGTGACACTGGGCAGATGATATTCGTTGTCCTGGCCAGGCTGGAGATGTGTGCCTGGAATCATCCACCACTGCTGCCTGTGCCAAGGAAGGAGCCAGTGCCAGGGAACACGGGTGGGCACCGAAGCTCAACCATCTGTACAAATAGGTGGCATAGCATTTCCCAGGGAGGTTTCAGCCAGCAGACTCTCAAATGATCCCTGGGCGCAGGAGCTGGCAGTGCCCAGGGCTGGATCAGTCCCCTGTTTCAGAGGGTGGTAAGCATCCCGGACACAGGCTATTCTGTGCCCGCCAGGCTCCCAGTGGTGCACCCATGTCTTCAGGTGCCCAGGCACCTTTAAAAAAGCCCAGCTCCAAAGGATGAGGACCAGCTTGCTAACAAGATAGGTAGCTGAAGTTTATCAGCCCAGCTGCCTCCACGGACAAGGCGATGAGAGAAGGACATGAAAGCAGTGGCAGAGCTCATGCTGTCCTGCAAGCACAAGTGGTCCTTATGCCCTCCACTACAGAGACTGCAAGGGACCACAGTCCTCCAGCAAATGCCAAATCACACCAAAAACCCTGTACAGAAGCTGAGCAAAGTCAGGATGTCATTTTTGTTGGAAAAAATATCTACATTCAGTGATTTCTTCATGTGTCATGAGTTCCTCCCAGGTTTACCAAAGTATTTATAAGAAAAAAAAGTAAAACTGTGTTTAAATTTTATTATTTTATTTGCAAATTATTTTAGCACTTTTTTGTAACTGAAACCTCAAAACTGCTTGAATTTGAAACACAAGCACTTTAATGAAATATTTTGTTCCACCAATCTTTTGTAAGTGCTCCATTGGTATTTCACACACTGAGATGCCCTATTCTATTCCTCCTCATCTCCAGCCGCTGATCTAGAGGGACACAGGTGTCTTGTAGGTCCTGTGTCACATCTACCAGCCCCACGTGGATGCCTCTGATGCCCAAGGACATCTCCAGTGGTGCTGGGCTCCGCATGAGAACGGAGCCATGCCAAGATCTGGCTGCAGCCAGAGGCTGGATGCACAGCTCACATCTAGATCCTTACATTTTGGTGTCTGCCACCCACACCCATCTCACTCCAGCATCAGCCTCGTACAAAGAGCCCAACACAGGTCACATAGGCTCTGCACACAAGTTCAGCCTCTCATGACTTCAGGGGCAGCTGTTGTCATCTGAGTCTTCAAGCACGGTCCCAAGCAGAGGCATTTCACGGCAACATGATCCTGAAGCATCAGTGGCAGTTTTAACTGCAGGGAAAGTTTGCAAACTCTTGACTTGGTGCTGCTAACACACTCCTAAGGCCATGGCTGCTGCATGGAGACCCCAACGAACCTGTGATCACCAGCCCCAGGATAAATTGCATTCCTGTGGCCAAGGGGAGAGGGCAGGGCTGAAGATTTTTTAAATTGGTAAACAGAGGACATGACCAAGATCAGCTTCTCAGTTGCTGCCAGAGGCTAATGCTGTCATAGGGAACTAGCAGGTCAGAAGAAACATGGCTGCTGCACATGCATAGTCACAAATGAGGTCTGCCATGAGAGAGGAGCGTTTTCCAGCCACAGTCTGTTGAGCACCAAGCCCATCTCCCCAGGACCAAACCTCCAATCACCTCCAGAAAGGTGAAAAAAGAGAGTGTAGGGAGAAAGAAGGAACAAGACCTAAAATAGCAAGGAGAGACAGGACACAAGAAGTCTGCATTTGGCATAAGAACGGCTGAAGAACCGTAAATGGGGCAGGTGGAGGAGGAGGTGAAAGAAACAAGTAGAAAATGTCCACTCACTGGACATATTGCAAAGGAAGGATGCTGGGAGAGAAAACGCTTGCAGAAAAAATGAGTGGGAAGCCCAGAGAAGGAAGAAGGACACTCAGAGCTCAGGTGGCAAGGCAGAGGGGATGGGTGAGGAGCAGGAAGGGAGGCATGTGATAAGACTGGTGGAAAACCTGAAGAGAGGGGCCAAAGGAAAGAGGTCTGGGCTGATCCTGACCTTGTTCACACCAGGAAGGGTTGAGAGAAGGGAAGAAGGTCCAGAGGAGCACAGCTGGCCCCAGCTGTTCCATCTCCCCTGCGGCAGCAGCAGGGCTGGCCAGGACGTGGTTTTGAGATATTATGGGCAGGTCTGCAGCAGCAAACCTTGAATGCCTAAAGCTCCCAACCAGCTATCACAGTTTGTGTTACAGACATAAGGCTTTGAAGAGCATTATGGCTGCATATGGCACAACCCTGTTCACAGCCTCAGACTCACACACAGCAAAGCAAATGGGACAAGACTTGCAAAGACACTCACTCTGGTCCTGAGGAAGAGTCTGGAGAAGATACCTTAACCCCTGGTCCCATGTGTGACACTGAGGAAAGCACAAAGGGATTACAATTTGCTAATGGAAGAAGCTCTGAACTGGTACATGAAACTAAAAACTTCAGTGCAACAATAGGAGGGTAAAAAACAATCGTGAACATATTCGGGATGAAAATCTGACTTTGGCCATCACTGACGGTTACCATAACCCTCACGGACTTCACTCCTGTAGGAGAAGCAGTGGCAGAAATGACAGATTGACTTTCAGAACAGCGTTTGCTCAGTTGAGGAAAGGCTGGTGCCCGCAGTGACAGGAATTAGATGGCTCAGATACTTCCTGCCTCTGTTCTGTAAGGCCAGTTTTCAAAAAAAAGCAGCTCTGCCACTGTTTGTTTTGGAGTCCAAATAGGAGCCAAGCTCATTTATCACCTGGTCTTCAGCATCCCTGGATCTCAGTTCCTAACATGTAAAAAAGCATATTTTTCCTCTCTGGTGTCTTTTCTTGGCATGTTTTTTTCCTTGCATGCACACCTGGACCACAGACTCTATCTGTAAAGGGGTAGCACCACATTCAGGTAGGGCCTGCCCTCACAGTTTCACAACACAAAGGCCCTCATATCTATCGCTTTTGAATACAAGAAATCTTTGCAGCCAAGAGGAAATTAATTCTCATAGATGGAAGAATGCTACAGTACACAAATTCTTAATATGCACCCTGCTGCTTTTAGTGTGTGATGAGACTGAAATACAACCATCAACATATGAGGTACTATAATTGGTTCATTTGGACAAACCAATTACAGTATCTTGTTTGATAATGGTGCGTTTGCCAGTATCTCCACCGCTGCACTGATGTCTCCTTCTGTATCAATCAGTGCCTGCAAGTTTGCACTTCGGTCCTGGAAGCCCATGGCACTGAGCTGCTCCATTTGTCTCTTAAATCTGGTCTGTGGCGCCTCCTCATCCATCTCCATCTGACCTTCTGCTTCATCTTCATCTGACACCAAAATTGCATTGTCCTCAGATTTACTGCTTTGTGTCAAGTCGTCCATGCTTTCCGGATCCAGCTCCACACGTGAGTCATTCAAACTAAGTATAAAATCTGGTACTTCTGTTGAGAGGGTCTGTAACCCCAGCTGGACCTGTAGCAGCACCTGCAGTGCTCTGGGGTTTCTCAGCAAGGATGAAATCTCAGAGCTTTCCATCTCTGGTGGCAGCTGCTGTGCCCATTGACCTTGAAGTGGAGAATTTTCATTGCTTGATATATGAGTGCTATTCAGCAGCGTTTGTGCTGGGCTGTTGGGGTTTGTTAATGCACTCTCCAGGTTGTGCATGAGTTCTGGGTTTCCTGTTAGCTGCTGAACCATGCTCTGAACTTCCCCTGAGTTAGGTACCACTGCACCTGCTTCAGGACCCAAACTCAGTGAGGCAAAACTGTCACTTGCTCTGCTGCTGGCAAATTGGCCATCATAGTTATCTGCATTATCACTGACTCCGTTGAACCATGGAGCCCAAGGGTTGGGTAATGGCCTCCGGTTTTCAGTATGAGCTGGTAGGCTGGTTCCATTCGGGGGTGGGTTACTGTCCAAGGAAACAAAGGGGTTGTTGCCCAGCTGTGCCTGCACAGCATCCAAGATGGGCTCTTCGATTTCCCTGTACAGCTGCTCCAGAGTTCTGTACCCACCAGGGATGCTTTCAAGGTTGTTCATGGCCAGATCATGGTTCCTTATCATCTCTTGCATTATGGCAGGACTGCTGGAGGCCTCTAATATTTCTTTGATAGTCTGTGGGTTTCTGAGAATCTGACCGATCTCAGGATTTTCTTCAGCCAGCTGCTGCATATGAGGGTTGGACATGATGAGATCCCGGACAAGATCAGCATTGTCAAGGATGTACTGCACAAAGGTGCTCTGCACCATCTCGCTTATCAAGCTGTGCATGGACGCATCTTGTTCTTGAATGCTACTCACCAAGTCCAATATGTCTGTTGAGTCCAGGTCTAGATGATGTACGCCTGTCACCCCAAGGAGTAACCCTAGCAAAAATGCGTTGTTGTTGATGGTGTTCAGATCCAGGCCTGAACTGAGAATCCTAGACAAGAGGTTCTTCATGGTCTGGGCCACTATTTCCTGGCTGGAGGTTAACAGCTCAGAAAAATTATGATGGATCAAGCATGAGTTTTGCAGATCAGCTGTGCTTCCCACGTAGAGTAAGTTGGAATTACTATGGCTGGGAGGTTGCATCAGGTTGGTCGCTCTTCCTTGATCTGCCAGACTGTCCTGTGGACTCTTTTGGGACATCTTTCTGATGACCACGTGCATGTTGACCCCACTGTGAACTCCATGCTGGCTCAAAGTGTCTTGATCCTTGAGGACTTTCCCAGCAAATATCAGGATCAGCAGATCAGGGAGTGTTTTGAAACGCTTGGCAACTTCTTCCTTAAACTCCTGGATGGTGCTGCTCTGAGCAACCTCAAACTGCTCCTTCTGCTTGAGGGTCTTCACAGTCACTTTGATGATATTTGAGGAATCCATGGTGACAACAGGTTGACTAGTCTCCTCTGCCCCTTTGCTTTCGGACATGGCGGCTCTGAGACCAGGTCTGCACTTTGGTCTGTTGAAAAGCAGAGGTGCTGGCAGAAGGTGGGAAGCAACAGGGGGCGATGGCTGCCAGATGAAACAGGGGGGTGGCTGTTGCCTCTGCTATGGTGACAGCTGCCTGGAGGGAGCAGTGACACAGGGACAAGGACAGCCTCTCCCCGCAGTGCAGACCAAATGCATATACCAGCCAGATGTTGTACAGCTGCTCTGCTTGCTCACCATCCGAGCAGTCCCCCCATGGTCCTTCTCCTGCTGTGGTCTCCTGCCCACACAGAATTGCCATGCAGATGTCCCTGTGCTATGACATCACTGCTGATGTCAGAGTGAGCAGCAATGGCCTGGAGAGGGGGCACCTCCCTTGGAGCTGAGCTCAGGCTTCCTCGCCCTCCAGCCACCAGGCAACCTAGTCCCTGGGGCACAGGAAGGATGGCGACATGGGAAAATCCGGGCTCAGGGGACTCCAGGACCATTTCCATCCAAGACGACCACCACACCCGGCTGCTTGCAGGCTAGCATCACCAACCCCATTGCAACCTCCCCGCTCCGGACCTTGCTCCCCTGTCTCGGTGAACACCCCTCTCTCCTGCCAGGTTTGCTTCAGGGATGCAAAGCCCCCTGAAGCCTTTGGGTCCTTTTGCGGTTTTGTTGCCAGCTGTGTGCGCCCACAGCTAGGGTCAGCCCCCTCCTCTTGCAGGTTCCTAGCAGCACAGTCTCTGCACCTGACGCTTTCCTGACACCCCTGATCTCAGCTGTCTGAGAAGGAAATATCCCCGTTCATCAAGCCGAGCTCAGGAGCACCCTCACCTTTTCAGCTGGGAAACACCACTACCACAGAGTGTGCTGGGAGCTTATCTTAGTTTTATCCCCGAGATTGCTCCGGTGCAGACATTCCCAGGTAAGGGTTACACAGGCTGTACAATTTCAATACACTTTGCACCATCCACACTTAATTCCATGTTCACAAAGCAAACACACTCCACCTCCATTAGCAGAACAAATCTCTCCTTCACCCAGCTGAGAAAGCCAATGTTTGTTTCAAAACAAAGCCAAAAGGAGGTAAATTTGTCTTAGCATCCCATGTTTTATTTCTTGTTTGTGTGATGCTTGGAAAAAGTTTTCACGGTCCCCAGGTTGGTGCTCAATTTCTTCATCTGCAAAATTCAAAGACTAACTTTCATGGAGCCAATATAAAAATCCAGGTGCATACCAGAACAACAGCTTCATTTGTTTAGCCTTTTTTCATAGCTTTCAGGTTATTTGATGTTGCTATTAATTTTCTAAATTACAAAAATTTTCTTTTAATCAAAAATCTTCCGATCCATTTGCAGAGTGCTTATTTCATATCTGCTAATCACGCCACACTGTAACTCCCCGAAGGACATGGTGTGGTTTCTGTTTCCAGACAGCATGCCAAGAGCAGAGCACTTCCAAACCCCAGCACTCTTATTTGCAGTAACAAAGAAGTCCTCTGCAATTATTTGTTTGGGCAGAATACACTGGCACGCACACCCGTGCTGGTGCACCGCTGCCAGCTTGCAGCCTCCCCCATGATTCATCCCTCCACCACTGCCACTGACAACCCCTCTCCCTGCGGGGTGCAGCAGCGGCAGCACAGGACACCAGTCCCTCCGCGTGGTGACCCCACAGACCTCTCGCCACCACTGGCTGCAGGTCTGGCTCCAGTTCACTGAGAAGTGATGGAAGAATAGTGCTAAATATAACGATGGTGGGTTTGATCGCTATTTTCTCTGTTGTTTGAGTCGCAGAGCATGGACACGAGAAACAGGAACGGTCCTCCTGCTCCACAGGGGACATCAGTGGGATCTGGGGAAAACCGACACCTTGGAGTCAACACTGCTGTGAGATCTCACAGGCATACTGCAACAAGCAGAGATGCTTTAATATGTGTGCTGCACCCAAATGTAAAGGCACGAGGGACCTGCAGAGGGGACCCAGCTCTGAGAAGCAATCGCTATTCAGAGCTGAGCAGCACTTACCTCCCATCAGGAGCACAGGGTGGCAGGGCTCTCCCAAGCATGTAAACCCATCCTGCCTCACTGGCACACATATTGCCCCGTTTGCAACACAGCTCCATGTTAAAAAGGGTTTGCCCAGCTCACCCCTGCTGCACTACCTGGAGCAACCTAGTTATCTAATAGCTGGGAAATTCCTCTGATTTGCAGCCCAGATTTATTTCAGATGCCTGTATTAATGTGTGCCTAGGTAGTGCCTCTCCTCTAACGAGTCAGGAGACAAATAAATCTGGGATGAAAATCAAAAGGATGGAATTTCCCAACCACTCTAACACTTCCTTCTTCATTAAGGAGGGTCATTAACCTGTCTAGCTCCAGTTCTTCCTGCAATTTGATTCCTGGAGCTTGTGAGGATTGGAGACTGTCCCAGGAACTGCATGCAGCATTTACAGCATGTTTAGATGTTGTTGTTCCTCCTCAGACATTGTTCATATTGTGGGGGCAATTCTCCAGACCCAGAGCTGGTGCCTGCAACATTTGCAGAGTTGCTGGTATCACCCAGAGCCCACAGAGCATCAACCATGGCATTGACTGGCGCTTCCAGTTCAAGGAGCCTCAAAACCAGCTCAACCTGTGACCAAGCCTGCAAGGTGTTTGGGTTAGAGACCACCACAACCATTCCTGCGTTCTGGGTTTGCTGGAAGAAATTTGGCATCCTCTGTGTGATTTCTTGCTGCTGCATGTCCTTGGTGGAGAGTGCAGCCGGTGCTGCCTGCTGGGACCTCTGCAGCAGCAACAGCATCATCGACTTTGTGGGGCTATGCACAACTTCACCATCAGCTGGAGGGATGCAGTGACCTGATGGAGCAGGCTGTGGACACCTCTCACCTCAGCCATCCCAGCTGCCACCCCAGAGTCCTTGCTCAGTAATGGGGAGCTCTGTCCCAGCAGGCAAGTGGTGCTGCTGGTAACACCACAGACAGAATCCACAAAGCTCCTGTCAGTACAAACACTGGTGGCACTCAGGGAAGGAGAACGAGATGCCGATGATCCCTGGTATCACTACAGGAAAGCTCGCCTCTCCTGCCCACCCTCTTCAGAAAGCCATTTCTCACTGAGGAAGCAAATTAGTTGTTTCCAACTGGCTCATGTGCTGCACCAGGCAACGCCTCCTGGCACCCAGTGCACACACACGTCAATGGATTGTCACCTCCTGGTATATTTTCAGGATTGCTCACTGTTTGAAGCTGACACTGATGTCTGCTGGAAGGACAATACAGCAAGGTTCAAGCAACCTAGGAGATCTGTAGGTACATTGATGACAACTTCCTGGCACAGGTGATGAAGGAGCCAACAAGTGAGGATGCTCTGCTGTACCTGATAATTTAAAATAACAATGAACTGGTCAGGGATGTGAATGTTGGAAGCAGCCTTGCCCACAGTGACCATGAGATGATGAAGGTCAGGATCCTGGGAGGAGGGAGCAGGGCCTGGTCTCCACCAGTGGCATCGCCACGAGTGATGGGAAGGGAAATACAGAAGGGGCAGGGTGGTAGGGAAGAGGTAGGACAGGCACTGTGGCTACCAACAAGTCTCATCACCAAGCTCTAAAGAAGATGATGTATCTGGCCTCAAAGTGCCAGCAGTATCTATCCTTGCTTAGAAGAGCCCTTCCAAAAAGAATGGGCAGAGGCATCTCAGAAATACCACAAATTATCACATTGCAAGCATGCACACATGTAGAGCTGGAGGCCAAAACAGGCATGCAGACTGCTTCTTGGTCCTCCACCACTCTGGAAGCCAAAGATCTCACTGAGAAAACAACTTTGTACCAAGTAACTTCCACTATCCACATGGGCATATATATATATGGGTATAGTCACTGTTGGAAAATCTACTGTTGCTCTCATGGGCTTCTCACAGCAGTTAATTATTCTCATTATTCAAAATAAGGCTTTTATTTCTAATCAGAATATGTCTGCCTTCATTTTCCATTCATTCAAATTCATCCTTCTCAAGGGCATTGCAATGATCCTTAGCATCAGATGTTTTCTCCTGAGACTTCCACCCTGCAATGAAGATGCCGCTACAGCTCTTTAAGAATTAATATGTTTTGCACCCTTTATAGATCAAGTATTTTCTCCAGCACCGTTCTGTCTCCCTCCTCTCCAGATTTTTTTGATATCTTTTAAAAGACTGACCCCAAACCAGAGGGCAGGATTACAGCACTGCTTTCACCACGAGCAAGCGCACACCCTCACTGCACTGCATGACTGACGTTAACCTGCTCCTCCCTAGCAACTCGTTTTAAGGCTAAAACAGACTGTGGGTTAGTACGAGCCCCAGAGAGGTCAGCCAGGACAAAAAACACTGGCTTATCCTCCACTGAGCCCAGCAATGGGTATTTTTTTGAGAGATCTTCACTCTAAAATGTGTCTGGTCAGACGTGCTTTATTCCCTGAGCTCGTTTTGCACTAGAGAGCATCCCCTGAGGCACACCTCAGCCCTCAAGAGGCTGCACTAAAGCACCCCTGTCTAACAGCCCCGAATGTCCAGAGCAGACCTCTGGATCCATCCCTCTGCACTTCCCTGCCACTCTGGAAGGGTTTGCTGCTGCCCATTTCTGCCATCAGCTAGGGCAGCGCGGTTTCAACACACCATGGCACTGATCACCGGCAAGAATGTTTTCCTGTGTTTATTAGCCAGAAGGTTCACTCTTGCGGGTTTTTAGATGAAATGTCTCCTTCCACATTAACCTGCATTAAATACAGCACACACCGTAACTAACCTGTGGGCACACATATAGGAAGGTACCACACAAATGTAAACATCAAAACTTCTTGTTTGTAAACCATGAAAACTTTGATGTTTGCAAACCACTTCAGCTTGCAGTGCTGTGCCACACTGGAGCAGACTGGATTGAGGGCATGGGCAAAAGCTGAATGTCTGCCTCAGCCTCTCCCTGCCGGTCCCGGAGCCCTCCCCTGCTTGGAGGGGAAACCTTTGGGAGGGGAACGATTTCCTCCACTCCCACTCTCCCCACCCCATGCCCAAGCACTGCAAATAGTGACTGCACCACAAGGCTGTGTTTTGCCCCTCTTCTGAGCATCAGAACAGACTTCTGGGTGGGAAGACGCTGTGACAGCCCACAGAAAGCAAAGTTTTCCTCCCCTACTTTATACATCATGTAAGAAAAGCCTTTCTGGCCTCTGGGGCTGGTTGGCACAGCTAAGGGGGGCACCCCAATGGTCTCTTGAGAAAGGCATGTCTGGACAAGCTGTCCAGGTCAGCTGTGAGGAGAGCAAAGCATCTCCACAGGGCAGGTCAAGGCCCCACACATAGAGAAGGATGGTGCCAGGGTAGAAATTACCAACCACAGGCTTCTGCTGTGTGGGTCGCTCCTCTGAGCTGGCTGTTGGCCATCTGCAGCCCACCAAGCATCTGCAGCCCACCAGGTGTGGGCAAGGGGCCCACAGCTATGGCAGCACACAGGTGATGAAGAAGGAGGAGATGCTTGACTCAGGTCTTCTGGGCTGAGTGTGGGGGGCCAAGAGTCTCTGTGTGTAGCTCGTTTGTGTTTGTTCTTCCCGACAAAAGCTGTTCTTGCTGTCTATACAGGAAGCTTGTCCTGTCTAGAGAGGAATTAAAAATATCCCTGCCTGCAACCCCTCCTGACAGCCTACCTGCTGGAGAGCTGAAGCGTTCAAGGTTTTAAGCAGGAGGTGCTTCATCCTGAGTGGCAAACCCAAGGGCTATGCTTGTGGACTGATGCCGCTCACAGATGAAGTTCCCCGTGGTGCATGTCTTGCTGCTCCGGTGTAGATGCTGTTGCCAGCTGCTTTTCCCTTCACGTCTGCATGACTAACCCTGCACAGCTCTGTTGTAGACTCAGGGGTCTTCATAAGCTAGGGCAGAGTATCGGGGTCTCATACAAGTTCTGAGGAAGTGGAGAAAGGGAGCAGTTGACCAGCAAGCCGGTGGCAGACTGACGGCCCGCAGTCTAGCCCAGTGCACAGATTCTGGGCTTTGGCCATGGCCATTGGGTGTCCAGCTCACACAACCAACTAGACACTGGGCAATGACTCCTGCTTGTGGTCCTTCCCACTGCACTGTCTCACCCCAGTCCAGCCCTGCAGGCAAGCAGAAGCTTTCACTTCTAGAATAACATGTCTCAGTGCGTTAAAAGGGAAAACATACGTTTGGTATCCAAGTCCCAAGAAGTGTTTTCCTGCCTGCTGGGTTCAGCAGGACACCTGCTCAGCCATGACTGTGGCACTGGTAAAGCACCTGGACTGCACTCCTCTGAATCTGTTTGTCAGTTCATAAATTATGAGGTTTAACATGGGGGAAAAAAGCACACAGAGATTGTCCATGACGATAAGAGCAGACCTGGGAATACAGTGCCAAAAACAGCATGCAAAAGGGAGGAAAAAACTGGCATGAAGCACAGTAATATGACCAGGAGATGAGAACCACAGGTGCTTAGAACCTTGAGCCAAGCTCTTTGGATGGGAGCTGGAAGATGGTCTGGAGGATCAGCAGGTAAGACACAGCAATGAGTGTGGCATCCACACCTATTGCAAAAACAGCAATCATGACACCACACCAGACATTCACGCTGATGTCCACACAGACCAGCCTGGCTATGCCCACATGCTTGCAGTAGGTGTGAGAGAGGAGTTTGTTTCTGCAGAAGGTCAAGCACTTCACAAGAACAACAATGGGGAAAATGATGGATAAGCTTCTTGCTAGAGCAGCCAACCCAATTGTCCCCGTCATCTTTATCAGGAGGGTCACATATTTGAGGGGTTTGCAGATGGCAATGTACCAATCAAAAACCATAGCCAATAGGATTGCTGATTCAGCACCGGACATGACAAGGATGAAGAATACCTGGGTAATGCAGGCTTCCAAAGAAATATCCCCAGCCCTAAACCAGAAGATGGGCAGTGTCTTGGGCATGGTGGCAGTGGATAGCAGCAAGTCAGCAACTGCCAGCATGGGCAGGAAGAGGTACCTGGGCTCACACAGGCTTTTCTATGTGTCATTGATAAAAGACAGCGTGAAATTCCCAAGGACAGCAACCATGTACATGAGTGGAAAGGGGGTGGAGATCCAGAGGTGAGAGTCCCCTATGCCAGAGATGCCCATCAGGACACAGGTGATGGGAGCAAAGGCAGTGCAACTGCCAGCTAACATGACAGCCTATTCCTTGCATTTTCTACAAGGCTCCCAGTGACTAAAAAGAAAGGACAAAACAAACTTTAATGTTACATGTCTTGAGTACATGTGCTCACAAGCTCATTGACACCTCCAGAAGACATAACCTGTAACAATCACTCATGGAGCCACAGAACTGTGGAGCAATCCAGGCTGGACAAGAACTTGGGAGGTCTCTGGTCCAACCTCCTGCGCAAAGCAGGGTCAGCTAAGGGCTTTATCCAGTTGAGTCTCAAAAACCTCCAAGGATGGAAACTGCATAAGCTCTCTGGGCAACACGTTCCAGTTCATGCACTGGGGCTGTAAATCAGTCAGCCCTGTGCAATCATAGACCAGCCTTGCCTGCAAACGGATGGGAGGTGGACACACTCAGGGTGGTACCAGGGCATCCTCCTCTGAGCCTGAACAGGGAGAGGCTGGTTCCCCATTCTCCTCTAAACGACTGATCCTGGCATAAACCAGCTCTCGCCTAATAGGCAAGTACAAACGTCTGGCCAAGCACCAGCACCTGCTCCAGTGGGCCGAGTCGCTCTGCAGGGCGGAAAGCCAGGACAGGCTCAAACGCTGTTTAACCAGGCAGCAGCTTTCTGACACAAAGTCAGGCGGCACATTGCTGAGCCTTCGGCAATGACACGGGCTTCCTGCCTCCCATAGCAGGTGTAATTTTGATTTCAACACTTTTGCAGATATAATACCTTCCTAAAAGCCCAGAAACTTGCTCACTGAGCACAAGCACCTCACCAGTTTCCTGCCCCAGCCACGAACGTCCTGTCCGCAGCGCTCAGGCAGGGATGTACAGGTACCAGGGAATCTGCTCTCACAGCAAGGGATGGGGCTATTTATAGAGCGTCTCTGTGAGCCCTGGGGGACCCACACCCAGGAGACAGCTCACTTTGCTCCTATCCATCCCCACCCCATCTCAAAACGTAAGTCTTGATGTGAAGAAACAGAAAATTAATGCGCTTTTTTTTTTTTTCCCCCATGTCAGCTGATTATTTTCACCCTCTTACATTGTTCAGTGAGAGCTGTGATACTGGGCAGATGTTGTAGACTCCTCTATTGCACTTATGCAGAGGAAATTCTCCAGACGGTGCTCAAATATATCCATGACTCAAAGCACAGGCATTTGCTCTTCTTGATTCATCAGACAAGGAGAAGTGTATTTTATGAGAGAAATACTAAAAATGGTAAAGGAGATTCACCCTTTCATATCCCACCTGTGGGGAAGACTGTGCTTCTTAGTTTCAGGCTAGCACCGCACATGTCACCTGAAGTCACCGGATGGCCTCCCATCTGCTGTCTGGACCTTCAGTAGTTCCTAGGACCAAAGGCTTATTTTTCATGGCCCTTAACACCACAGAGGACTGCTGTGATCACCCAGCTTCACCCCCTTCATAATACCAGAAAGCATCTGTAAGATGCTTTGCTTTCATTTTCACTGAAAGGAGACTGTGAACCAACTCTCAGCCATTATTGTGGCTGAGCAAAGTTGGATCAAAATGCTGGTTTCTCCTGATTTTCTCCCCCTCACCTTATCCCTGTCATTATTGCAGTGGTGGGAGAGGTGTTTCACAGGGACTGGGCAGCGCTGGTGTGTGCTGGGGGGAAAGAGCGGGACTTCTCCTGGAGGCCACCACGACTCCAGCTTCCCCTGGTCCCTCCCCATCCCACCATGAGCATGCTCTGAGAGACCCCCCCAGCTCGCCCTGTGTTTTCAAAAATGTGGACCTAGGTGAAGAATTTGAGAACAAGCCGAGGGAATCATGGACCCACATTACCCACCATCACCCCTGCACAGCTACAGGAACACACTGGGACCCTCAAAGTGGCCCATTGGCCAAGCACCACTCAAGTGCCCCCACCAAAATGCTCCTTCCCCTCAGATGCATGAGCTTCTCTGGAGCCACCTCCACTGGGAATGTCGCCCCCTTCTCAGGTACAGTCTGCACCCCTCTTCCTTAGGAGTATGACTTTGCATTCACCTCTATTAAATTAGTTGCCTTTGCATCATCTAAAAATCTTATTAGCAATGATTTTATACTTGCTTCTACACAACTGATAACAATCATATATAGCATCAGACCCAGCATCCAATCAATCCCTGCTGAATGTTCCCAGAAATATATGGAAAACTAGCTCTCAGTGGGGAGCTATCCCTGAAATAAGACTTCGTAGTTAGCCAAATTCCATTAATATCTACTTTACTTATTACTTATTTATTTGTTTGCTTGTTTGTTATAATGAGGTATATATCACAATGTCATGAAAATAAAAAAAAAAATTCACAGTTGTATTCAGCCTTCAGGTAACTTTATCACCCAAATGTGGAAGTAATCAGAAAATGAAATGACATGATTCTACGGAAGCTAAACACCAAAAATAAGTACTGATTGCCATTAATTACATTCTTGCCCTTTTTACACTTTATTGATCAAGTCTCATATTCACTTTTCCATTATTTTATTTGGAGCTAATGTCAAACTAAGCAGTTTCAAATTACTCAAATAATCCCATTTCTCCTTTTTAATATTAGCAGATCAGAAAGTTTTTTTTTCCTTTTTTCTTTTTTTCCCAGTAGTTTTGCTAAGTCTGGGGATACTTGAGGAGGACTTGCAGGCCTGGTAGCTCCTCCACCAGCTCCCACTTTGAGATACTTGACAGAGGATTACTGATGACAGGTGAAGTCACATTTTTATTGCCACAGCCAATGCTATATCAAGATTTGCTCCCAGTTTCCTTCCTAGCTGGCTGCCCCAGGACAGACCTCTGTGGAAATGGTAGGAAAGGAGGTTTGAGGAGTTGGAGGCTCCCGTCCTGTTGGACTTGGCTCAGTTACACCCAGCGTGAGATCAGGACCACTTCTCTGTGCTAACATGTTTTATTTCAGTTGCATCCAACATTAGCTAGCAGGGGTTTCTTCATGCTTGGAAGCCAGGCTGACTCTGTGCATCCCCGGGGAGTCCAGAGACAGAGATGCTAAGACAGGACCTGGATGTCTCCTGTCACCGCTGACTTCCCCTTCACCCCAAAGTGCCCAGCTCAGCCAGAAGACATCAGATCTTCCCATCCTTGCCCGCAGCACAGCTGAGTGCACAGCTCTGAGGAGCAACAGTGAAGCAAACCCACGCTGTTGGCAGCAAAGCCTGCAGCCTTACCACAGCTCATAGCCAGGGAGGGACTCTGGGACCTGATCATCTGGGGGCCTGGCAAGCCACCTCCCTGCTGTCAAGCTGCCCAGATGACAGCTGGCTCTGGTGCAAACAGCCAAGCAGGGCAGAAGAGCAGTGCTCCCACCATCTCTGTGTCCTTGCAGCCTTCTGAGAGGGGATCAGGAGAGAGGAGACCCAATGGGTGCTCCCAAACCTGAGTGCCTTCAAGGGAGCATCCCTACCCCAGCCATGTCTGTTCCCATCCCACAGAGACAATACACAGCTCAAGCAGAGACATTTCTATACTGACATAACAGGCATATATTATATGTACTTCTTTAATATTTCCTTTTTTGTAAGATCCTCAATAGCACCTTAAGAAGTCAGAAACTATATTTTGCTTACAAAGGCCTTGACCGTACAAATACACAACAGTGGTGGGTTTACGACAATGCAGGGGATCTCAGGAACATGGAAACTGTACTTCCCAGTGACTGGGTCCTACTGTCCCAATGAGTTCTTTTGCATCGGTACATCTGGGAACCTGGCCAGCCTCTCCGCAACAGAGCTACGGGTTGGATGCTGATGTCCATTGAATACACTTATTTTGAAAACGTTCCCATCTGGTCCATGTTTGCCAGGTCCCCACTGTCTTTCTTTCCCCTCTTTTCAAAGCTTTGTTTCACCCCTCTTGTGAGCAGACTATGCCAGTTGTCTGTTCCTGGCTGCCAGGCTATGCCCTGCTGCTCAAGCACCCTGGCCTGAGCATGTGGGCCACGTGCTCCCAGATCTGCCTCTTCTTACCCCTCTGACAATGGGGTTGAGCATGGCTGGCACCATGACATAGAGGTTGGCCAAGGAGATGAGGACATGCCAAGGAATATGCTGGCCAAAACAGTGTGCTAGGAAGGAGAAGGCAGCCAGCATGTAAAACATAGCAATGATGCAGAGGTGGGAGCTGCAGGTGTGCAGAACCTTGGGGGAGGCGTGCGGGGATGGCAGCCCCCAGAAGCACCTGAACATCAGTGCATAGGAGATCACGATAGACATGCTGCCTAAGCCAGCTGAAAGGAAGCCAGCAGCTACCCCATACCAGATGTTGACAGAGATGTTGGCGCACGCCAGGCAAGTCATGCCAATGTGCTTGCAGTAGGTTTGGGGCATGATGTTGTGCTAACAGTAGGTCAGCCGCTTGAGGAGGAAGATGGTGGGGAACATGATGCAGGTACTCCTGATTAAAGCCACCATGCCAACCGTCCCCATGACAGACCGTGTCAGGATGGACGTGTATTGCAGGTTTTTACAGGGAAACTTCCATCGTAGCTCCTACCCAGTGCACTTTAAGTTTTAGAAGAACCCAAGTCCATTCTTGCTCCAAGTGGAATCCCTTTACAACCACTACACCTGGAAGAACTGAGCAGAAGGAGCATGCTATTTCCATCCCCTGGCACGCTTATGAAGGGAGTTTGGGATAATGCAGCCAGAACCACTGCCAGGAAATGTTTATGTATCTCTGGCAGTAGTATCACACAATAAATCTTGCATGGACCCCTACCATCTCCCGATCTCTCTACTCCATCTCTACCTCACCAAACCCAGTTGAAACAACAGTGCCATGACACAGACAACTCACCCGCCTCCTGTGCCAGCAATGGGATCCATCTCAGACAGAACGTGAGCATGGGGTGTTTTTACTGCATCCAGAGAGTGCCCTGGGGCACGGATGGTGGTTCTCGTACCCTGACACAGGTGGCAAAGAGCATCAGGGACACCACCAGTTCTTTTTCCCTGGGTATTTCCTATGACTGAGTTAATTGGGTGGGGATTGCACAAGCCCTGCAGACCTTCATGTTGTCCTCAAAGCAACCTTAGTGAATCCTCACCACCCCATCACTCATCACCACCCTGACCACAGTAGCTTCTGCAAAATTCATTGCCTGGTCCTGGCTCCTAAAGGGGTTCCCAGGGCTATGCATGAGCCAGCCTGGGGCAAGCAGGGACCTGTCAATCAGGTGTGAGTTTTGCCCTTGTCCTTGCCCTAGACTGAAAGTGCTTTGGGACCAGGACCTGTTTTAGCTTTTTGTGAACCACGATGGAGAAGAATTTGGGAGCTCTGAGACAGAGCTCAGCAGATATTTCTGCTATAAACTTTTTAGCTGATTTTGTCCTCACTTCTGATTTTAGAAGAGAGCAATGAATTTATTGGACTACTGTTCCTCTTCTAGAAACCTGCAGAGACCCTGAGCAGAGTGTGTAGTAGGGTCAGGGGAACTGCAATCAGCAGCTTCCCGACTGCCCTTTGGAGGAACTGTCAGGGACCTCTGGGGACCAGCAGGGACCTCTAATACATGATAGCAAAACAGTCAACCAATAACTCTGTCCTGGCTGCTGAGTTATCATCTCATTTTAGGCAGGACAGCTTACAAGGATGTGCTATTTATTATCTGCTTGTCTCTGTAGTGGGGAGTTTTATTAATTAACTAACATTTGCTAAGACATTATGATGATGGAGGTGAGATGAAGCAAAATCATTAAGCTTTGCTACTCTATTACCCACAGAGCTCTGCAGAGGAAGAACAATTAATAAAGCACCATTGTTCATGAACAGTGATAAAAATGAATGGAAATGTGGTACTTTAACTCGGAACACTCAAGGCCTTGTTCATGATGAAAGCCATGCTTGGCTCTGTCTATTCAAATACAGCTGAAGATCATTTTCCTTTAAAACATATGCTTAGAGCTTGACTCGGCACAAACCTGAAGCATGATCTCCACTTCAGGCACAGACTTGACTCCTTCTAAGTGCATATAACCATGAAAAGCCTGCCCATGCATTCACTGAGGACAGAGGAGTGCCTTACAGTGACTCCATTGACTTCCACTTATCACCCAAAGTTTTTGAGATTTCATTTACTTTTTGCATGCGCTACATGGATGCCATGAAAAAAACTTCAGTCAAAATCCCTTTCTCCTCCCCAGGAAAGGGTCCTTGCAATCCAAACATGCTTACAAACAGCCTACCACACCAACTGAGCTAAAAAAAAAAAGAAAGAGGTCTTTCAAGATTGGGAAATTAAATGCAAAGTGCAGAAGTTCTGGTTTCACATCTCGTGTGAGTTATTAAGCTAACATTTTAACCACACTAGAAATATAAATCTTCCTGATCAGCTGGCTAATATCCCATTATGCATGCCCCTTTGGACATTAATTGCTAAGCTAGTGATTCATTGACTCAGGGACATTTGCCTGTGCAGTTTGCTCCCTGACCCGGCCACCACATCCATCCAAGGAGCAGAGCAGTGCAAGTTTAAAACTGTGAGTTTAAAACTGCTTCTTCAGTTGTGTAAAACTGTTCTTGGAAACCCAGAAAAGTAGAAGCATCCATGAAATGCACTCATCTGGTACACACAGCCCATCCCAACCAAGCTGGCTGCTAAAATGCAGGTAAAAATGTGGATACCTGCAGGAACTCATCGCCCCTGAGAGAAGACGCCCTGAGTGCTGAGGACCACTCTCTGGAGTAACATCACCCCAAGCAAAGTGCCAGTGGGTGAGTGCAGTAACGTAGCAGGCAGGCCAGCACTGTCTTGTTATTGCCATTCCCTACACATTTTCCATTATTTATACTTGATTTGGAAGCAATTCGGAGGCAGGTCTGCTGGTTTTCATTTGTGCAGCTCCTTCCCAGGGTCACCCTACCTCCCACTAGTTCCACAAAGAAGATGATGATGGTACTAGACTCTGGGGCATTTATAAAAGGGTGCCTTCTCAGGGCCATGCTCAGACTCATGCCACCTCTGAGCATACACGCTGATTTTAGCTGCACTGCCTTTGTGCTCAGAGTTAAGTATGTGCCTAAGTTCATCACTGAGGAGAGGCCAAAGAGGGGAAGTGATGAAGAAGGCGGCAGAAATAACCATGTGAGTTAAAGTGTGTAACTGAGATACCAGTAAGCGATATTGTCCTTTTATATTGACAAATCTAGGTGGCAGCTCACTCGTCGTTAGAGCTGGCCAAAAGGCTTTCAGAAGAAAACTCTTCAGCAGAGGGTTGCTTTGTCAACAAGTTCTTGTTTTCAAGTGGGAAGGCAGGGCTTGAGGAGACCTCTGAATCGTCAAACAAGCCTCTTGCAGTCACAAGCTGTCTCGCATCTCACCCCTACCTCCCAATCTGCTGTAACCCGTGACAGCTCCTGTGCAGCTACTCCAGGTCCTCCATGCCCCAAAGACCTTAAAGCATCTATTTCAATCTAAATGTATTCATGTGCTGCCTATAACGACTTGCTCTCCTGACACATTTTCATTCTCACAGCTCCATCTCCTATCAGAAATCACATGGACTGCTCTGTGTAAATACTCTTTCTTTTGCTAAGAAAGCCAACACAAACACAAATGTTTTGAGAACATTAAAAAAATCCAATGATATGAGCAGCTTTTGTAACCAGCTCTGTTATCTTCACTGTTAAGCAAACAGCTTTTAATGAACAGACTTTCATTTCCCCTGTGTCTGTCCCAGGGTTCCCACCTTTGATGAAATCAGAAAACAAAAAAAAAACCAAAAAACAAAGAAAAAAAGAAATGTGTTGAAAGAGTCAGGAACTTTTGGGGGTTTTTTGATCTGAAATCATGAATGTCTTTCTTTCCCTTTTCTTTTGAAGTTGCAGCAGCATTACTGGGATGACTGGAGCAGAGCAGGAGTTTGGTTGCTGTATCGGTGTCATCTCCTGCGTCATTCAGCTGTGAACAAGCCTGGTCCCAGAGAGCGCTCGTTGCTTCTGCTCTCAATCAGGGACTTTGGGCTTGATCAGCCCCAACCAGAGCCCTCAGCAAACTGCTGGCTCCCAGCCCTAATGCAGGGCACGACATTTTGTGGAGCCCAGAACTAGGGAGAGCCATTTCCTGGCATGTCCAGGGTCACCAGCCCCTCCAAAGGAGGCTGTGGACTTGGCAAGTGCCCTCCACCCTCTTGGTCAGGGAAAAAAGGATGTTCTGCAGAAATGGCTGGATGATCTTCTCCATCTTGTGACTATCAACATGAACACACCAGACATTTCCTCAGGTCTCACAGCTGACAGAGGGTCAGAGCATCCCAGCTCCTGACATTGCTGTGAGAGCTGGACTGCAGAGCATGAGCCTTCAGAAAGGGTTCCCTAATTACGACAATCAAAAGACTCTGGTTGCTGCCTGGATGATGAAGAGTTATACTGGCCAGGCCCAAGGAAGCCCCTGAGCTCAGGAGGAGACCAAAAGGTGCCCAGACCCCTGTGCCTCAAAGTGGCATGTAAGAGAGGAGTGCAGCCAACAGTAGGTATGATGCAGACAGGAGAAGCAAGCATTTGTCTCAGCATCCCACCCAGTAGAACATGAAAGAAAGGTCTCTGGCATCTGGTGCATTCCCTCCTCTTCCTCATCCCAGAGTTCCTTCCCACAGTGGAAAGGAAACTGCTGCCACAGCTTTGAAGGATACTGGTGGTCTAGTGCTTAACAACCCCTGGGAGTCACCAGAGCCACATGAGCTCGTGGAGGGGCAGCAGTGGGATCTCTTCAACCCTACCAAGCCGAGGATGTGCAGGGAGCAGGCTCAGCTGCTCCTGGGACCATGCTGCCCAACCTCCCTGGAGGATGTCTGGAGACCTGCTGCAGCTGCCTCTGCTCTCTGGGGCCCTGAGCAAGCACCAAGAGCATCACCTACTCAGTCAACAGCAACTCAAACTGCAATTTTTGCAATGGATTACGGAAGCCTTGGCATTTGACAGCTGAGCCAGAATAGCCACGAGGACTCTGCTGTCAGGATGAGAAGACAGACTGGTCCCATCTGAGCATGTGCTGCCCACCAAGTCAATGCTATGCAAAGCACTGGACAAAAGGACCTTTGTGCTTTAGAGATGAGAGCTAGTCAGATGGGAGTGTTGCTGTGACTTTTCCATGGAACTGAGAAGCTCCATCCATGTGGGAACAGCCCATTCCTACTGTGGTCCAGGCTGCAGGAACCAGAAGACTCCTGACAGGACTGTGGCTGCTGGTGTCAGTGTCTCCATGGTCCTCCATATTACAATAATGCAACAAAACCCCACCTCAAAAGCAGTGCTCCTTCAGCAATATCTAGCTCTCACTCTTCATGTTTGCAATGCTTTTCACAACTGTCTGAGGTAGATTGACACTGACTTCAGGTAGAATAAGGTATTATTGATGCAACTGGTACATACACTAGTGAGAGGAACAAGAAAAAGTTCAACAAAGCTATTCTGGTGTTGAAGGATAAATCAAACATACAGCAACAAAGTGGTGGGTAATCAGCCAGCTGTATGGGCAGAAAAGGATTTTGAGGTGCAATGTACTTCACGCTGAGCACTGCTCAGCAGCGCAGTGTTCTTGCAAAAACAGAAAACGTCCCTGTTGGATGTAGGAGACCATTGTCCCTTTGCACTCCACTCTAGAGGTTTGAATTCAGTTTTGGACATAATGGTTTAAGGGATATGTTTCCCTTTAACATGGGACAATAAAGCCTTTCCCAACCTCACAGGGCTCTTCAGCACGTAATCATCTTTAGCAGCAACGTGCCAGGGTCCCTCAGTAATGCAAGCTATACCCATGAAGACAGGAGGATAGACCATCACCTGTGCCATGGTAAACAGCACTTTGCCCATACAGCTATGGTTCATGTACCAGGCTCCGGTCTGATGGCCGATGAGGTGTTCACAGTCTACACGCTGAGATAACAGGTGAAGGAACAAACAGAAACGAAGCTGTAGGACAGCAAACAAAATCAGCAGCAGTAGGTGATGGTAAACGAGCAAGTGTAAGAGCCTTGATGCTCCTCAGCTGAACTCCGCCCAGTCTCTGCCAGATGAACCATTCAGGGGCAGCATCTCTAGGAGAAACCAGTAGCAACGAAGGGGCTGATGACCTAAGTCCACATTTCCAGAAATCTCACCACCCTCAGCTTCTCTTGAGCCTCTTGGGCAAAGCTGTTTCTCCAGGGCGAGAGGTGCTGCCATGCTTGCTGCTGCTTTTGAGATTCTGTCCCACGTCCTCCTTCCCTCCAGCAGTATTCAGCACCTGCTCCCCCAACCAGGGCAGGGGCACTCCCCCATGGGGCAGAAGAGGCGGACAACGCGCTCCCGGATCTGCCTTGTCCTCACCCCGTACACGATGGGATTGAGCATCGGTGGGACCACGACATAGAGGTTGGCCAGGAGGATGTGAACGTGACTTGGGATGTGGTGGCCAAACCGATGCGTGAGAAAGGAAAAAAAGGCAGGCACATAGAACATGAGGATCACACAGAGGTGGGAGCCGCAGGTGCTTAGGGTTTTGAGACGGGCCTCTGGGGATGGGAGCTGAAAGACTGTCTTGAGGATCAGAGCGTAAGAGACAGCGATGAGCACGACATCCAGGCCGGAGGAGAGAAGAGCCGTTGTCAGCCCATACCAGACGTTGGCTTTTATGTCAGCACAGGCCAGGCGGGCGATGCCCATGTGCTCACAGTAGGTGTGGGGTATGACGTTGTGTCCACAGTACGGCAGCCGCTTCAGGAGGAAAATAGGTGGGAACATGATGCAGAACCCCCGGACAACGGCAGTCACAGCTATTTTCCCGATCACTGAGGGGGTTAAGGTGGAAGAGTACCGCAGTGGGTCGCAGACAGCCACGTACCGATCAAACGCCATCGCCAGCAGAACGGACGATTCCACAATGAAGATGAAATGGGTGAAGAACATCTGTGTAATGCAGGCATCAAAGGAAATTTCCCTGGCACTGAACCAGAAGATCGCCAGCATTTTGGGCACCGTTGTGGTCGAAAGCATGAGGTCAGCAACAGCCAGCATAGCAAGGAAGAGGTACATGGGCTCATGGAGGCTCCTTTCCGTGATGATGACAAAGAGGAGGACAGAGTTGCCAAACACCGCAGTGATGTACATCAGACAGAAGGGGACAGAGATCCAGATGTGAGACTCCTCCATGCCCGGGATGCCTGTCAGAACGAAGGTGATAGGATCGAAGCTGCTTTCGTTGAGCTCATACATGATACTTCAGTGCTCAGTGTCAGCGTGACTCTGGTCTGTGCAAGAAAGAGAAGGAATAAATAATGGCTGGTGAGCCTAGTGTTAGCCCATGACCATCTACAAATGTGTACAAACTGGTGCATACAATGTCCTATTTGCAACTGCCTTCCAACCTGAGCTGTTTCTGAAGGCTGAGGGCTTGACTCACTAATCTATTCATTTTTTCCTATCAACCCTACAAACCGTGTCTGTAAGAAAAACATCTTCTCTGTCCCTCCTTTTGCACTGCACAACACACCAGGTCCTCTTCTATCTCAGCTTTATCCACTGTCACAAAAAGGCTTTTAAAATTCATAATTACTTGCCTTGTCACTGTCGGTGGGCTCTATATCTGTGTGCACCTGGAAAGCCGTGTGTCTTTATTAGGATTGTGTGTTTCTTCAGGGAGATGAAATAATGCAATGTCTCGCTCTGCTTAGATCAGTGACTAGTTCGTTTCTGAGAGCTCCTTGTACAAACCATTAAGATATGAATAAAAACGGTACCAGTACCAACACTGGTTAGTGTCTTGGATGTGGCGGACATTCCACTACCACCTCTGAAGGTTGTGACCACCCCTGAAACTTCTGCTGGACATGTTATGCCCTGCATTTCCACTTGTACCAATATGTTCACCTGTTTGCAAACACTGCAAAGTGCTTTTTTTGCCTCTTCCCCATCCCACAGGAATTTCAGGGATTCAACTACTGGCAAACACCAAGGGGAAAGGCAAGAGTTAGGCTTGACTTTCAGCCCGTGCCCAGACTTTCTGAATGTCCTGGAGCAACTCTCTTACCTGGCAGATTCCCTGCCTGCCCTGGGAGATGCTAGCTCATGCCTTTACCTCTCCTTTGTAGAGAGGGGCTGAACAGCATGATCTTTGGACAAAGAAATGCTGGCCCAAAACGTAAGGCAACAAGGGCTATCAGGGCAGCCAAGTCATGGTAATACTCTGGAGAGATACCCCAAGTGCAGACCTCTGCACTGATGCTCAGCCAAAACAGGACTTCTCCAGCCTCTGAGCTCAACCTCTTGCAGTTTTCCCAGTTCCCAAAGTGCCAAGGCAGCCTGAACATGGAGCACAGTCCCATGAAGGGCTGATCAGCCTGAGGCTATTTTTACAGATTTGAATAATGCAAACAAGCAAAGCCTGCAGAGTCCTCTGTGGACCCTTTGCCACGACAAGGGCTTTGAGGAGAAGGAACAATGCAGGACTGCTGGTTTTACATGCTTCCCCCCACATTTTGCCCCTGTTTGCAGCCCCACCCCTGTGTCTGATACTCTAGAAAAAGTCTAGGCCAGGGTTGGGATGCAGGAAAATTAGTTTGATTTGTAACAAAGCTAAACCTTTGTTCTTCAGACCTGCTTGCAGGCGGGTTTATTTGTATTGCAAACCGCAGGTACCCGAGTGCAAGACGTGTTTGTATTTCTAAGCATTTCCATCAAGAAGGATTCTTGTCATCTGTGAACCAAAAATCCACTGAAAACCTCAGTCAGTATAGAAAAGATCTTCAGCTCATCACAGATATTTATCCAATTGCCTTTTCCACTTTTAAAACCACATAATTCAACAGAAGTGAATAAAGATAGGCTAGGTCTATAATTGTAAATTAGATCAGCCTGGGAACATTCCCAGCTACCAATGCCAGCCAGTGCCTGGCTGCATATGGTTTACAAGGCTGTTCGGCAAGACTTTATACCTCCACTTCTTAGTGATATGGAAATATATTTCTCTCACCTGCAGCTTTACTTCCTCTCATTCTTTTCAAACAAGCAAGCAGTGCCCCAAACACCAGTGTTTAATATAAAATATGACTCACCAAGGGCCAGCCCCAAAGAGGAAAGAGGAACCTCAGCCCTGATCAGCGCAGAGCTGCAGGCGAGTGCAAATCCCTACCTGTGCTGCCGAGGGCTGGTGATATTAATCCTTCCCCCTCCTGAATCTCAGAAGGAGCATCAGCCCGTCGACTTGTGGAAGTTTAAATTGCTAATGCATTAAAGATTAACAGCAGTTAACACTCGCAGGTGAGTCAAGACATTTCCTGCTTTTCCATCATTTGCATTGCAAGTGTTTTTACTCTGTCCCTGCCCGGGCACTGGCTACATCTCCTGACCGTGGCGAGGGCTTGAGAGGGAGACCAGCACAGCACGCTGCCCAGGCAGGGCTCCCAGGCTCCCGAGGAGCATCTCTGGTGTCCGGGAGAGTTTTATCCCCCACAGGCTGACAATTCCCTTGTTATACCAGAGAAACCTCCCAAAACATCCTCTGAGTTTTGCTCACGCTGCCATGTGCCTCTGTGGGAGGGGTTTCTCTGTCTGCCTAACCCCAGCCCATGGTCAATGATCTACAGATAATGAAGCCTATGAGTGGCTGAGAGCGCAAAGCCGCCTTGACGGCGTTGCAAAACAGAGAAGGCTGCAGAGATTTCTACCCAGATTGAACTGCTAGTCAGAACTGGCATCAGCTGGAAAAACAGAAACACCACAGCTGCATAATTTGTAATATACTGTTATTGCAAAATAATTTTTAAAGTACACGATGGTGGCAAAAAAAAAGAAACCTGAAACAATAGCTCTGTCTGTTCAAAGGATGCAAAAAATTAATTAAAAGATGATCTGAAAATACTTTGCCTGCAAACAGCACGCTGAAGATCCAACAATGCAGCAGAAAAAAGGGTCTGAATACCTAGGACTGTATGAATTAATGAATTTTTTTCATCCCAGGACCAAATCAAAATGATTGAAAGTGATTGTATTTTTATTTTGATGAAACAAAGGAGTATGAATTGTATATAACTTGGCCTGCAGCGAAATATTCATCATTCCATGATTTCTTGTTTTGTTTCAGTGCTACAGCGCCTCAGGTTCAGAAATAATATGTAACCAATACAAGCAGACAGAAAAGAGATGCCTCTCTGGTTTTTTAGCAGTCATATGTAAGCATGGATCATCTCCCTCTGCCAAACTGCCATGCCCTGCCCACCGTGTGCTGAGCCCTCGCTGCCAGAGCTCCGGATTTTATCTACCTGGAAAACACCCAGCGAGTTCCTGGATGCTGCTTGTGCCATTAATAACAGCAGTCACACTCGGTCCTGCCCAAGTCCCTGTCAGTATGTTTGCTCGGGAAGGTGGATCTGCTTCTGAAATACTGCAGTGATTCCCAATTTAACATCAGATGCCAGAGAGAGGCCAGATCCCCGCAGCACCCACTGGAACAGGCAAGGAGGACACACGAATACCCCCGGTTCTGGGGGCTGCCCGTGCCCCCGGGGCGCCGATGGCAGTCCAGGGGGATGCACCCTGGTGCCTCAAGCGGGCTTGGGCCATCCTTGCTGCTGCAGCCAGGTCGGGCAGGAGAAGACCTGCGGAGCGAAGGGCAGGGAACCTGCAAACAGGGACGAGCGATCCCCAGGGAATGCAGCGTGGCGCCACTGCGGGTGGTGGTAAGCCTTGCCCAGGCAGGGCTGGTGCTGCTGCCCCGCCGGGCAGTCCTGTGGCAGCTGAAGCCCTCGGTGGGGTTTGCTGGGGAGGAGGACGGGACGTGCCCGTCCATCCCGGGAGCAGGGAGTGCTGTCCCCTGCGGAGGTTGACCTGGGGCTTTCCTGTACGTTAATGCTGTCATTCTGCCATATGATGGACCACAGGGTGAGGTGTTTGAGGGCATCACAAGGAAACTCGGTTTCTGTGGGAATAGTCCGACACTCCTGAGTACCTCCGTGTTTGCAGGACCCAGGACAAATCTTGAGGAGGGTTTGTGTGCCAAACCCACCCGTTTTCTGTCAGACGATCTGATAACCATTCTCCCATCAGACAATGCCTTGTGTCCTGGCACCTGCAGGTGCTGGAGATCTTCCCAACCCATGTGGAAAGTTCATCTTATCAGTGTATGGTTTTTAATTTCCTTTTCATTTGTCTCGCTGTGGTTTCTACAGAACAGAACTGGCCCAAAGCCTTTCAGGCCAAGGAAGAGCTGTTCCACTTCTCAGCTGTGAGAAATGGGGAAGAATTTGGATTTCATACATTTTACATCAGAGGGTATTTTTAAGAAAAGGTGGAGTACTCTTTAGCCACACACTAATTAAAGAGGAAGCTGAAAAATCAGGTGTCTTCCCAAAAAAAATTCTTTCTCCCTACTGCTAGTGAGGGATAACACGTCTCAGGAGGGCACTACAAAAATATTAAAGCTACAGGTTAAAATGTTTTCTTCTTGCCAAAACCCGTAAATGTAGGGGCAGACACCAGAAAAGAGAAGAGCCTAGCTTGTCCTCTGCATCCCAGGGACCCAGCAAAGAGGGGGGAACAACCGAGCCACCGCTGTGCCTTGACGGTGGATCCAGCCTGCCAAGCACAACGCCAGCGAGGAGCCCCAGCCCAGGCAGGGGCTGCAGGCGCAACGCGCCCTCCTGGCAGCATAGCCCACGCGATGTTTAGGTTTAAGCAGTTGCCCCAAAGCTGTCATGCACTGAGCAATAAGCACTGAATAGCTGCCAGAGCTGCACCGGTAGGATTACCGGTTCCACCCCAGATATCTGAAAATCCTTTCTTTATGCTGCAATTATTTGTTGTCTAGAAAAGAGGAGATGTGATAACAGCCTGCAAACGTGTGACAAGTTACTGTGAACAGGCAGGGGTGCTGTGGATCCTGGGGGAGGCCAGAAACAAAGAACAGTATTTATTACTGGCATCAGACACTGGGAAAACATTAGGAAGTTAAATGCACGGGTGAACAACTTCCAGAGGGACTGGAGTCTGCCTCTCTGAGGATTTAAAATTAAGTTAGGCAAAGGCTGATCAGGATTGTCATAAAATTGAAAGCAGAGACAAACAGAAGTCAGAGGTCTCCACCCTGGAAACTTGTATTTTCGCTGCCAAGCAAGCCAAGCACAGGAAGGCCAGAGGCAAGTTCTCTGTGCCAGCGCCTCACCATACCTGTTGATCAACATTATCTGATTCTGTTGTGGCACTTGCCAGATGCTCCCTGATGAACCAACTCACCAAAAGCACACAGCTGATCTTCGAGGCAAGAGTCTGGCAGCTTGGCGACAGCACAAGCTGCAGAGTCCGAGGCCGAAAGAGCATTACTTCTTGGAGATGGGCACACCTTGGACAACGGAGCCTTTCCCCCAGCTACAGTGATGAGGGCAATGGTGTAAACATCTGGAGAACAGCAGCAGAAAGCATCAGCACAACCCCACAACTGCACATAATCCCACGCAATCCCTAAGAGCTGGCTTGGCTTCCAACAGTACATAAGGGATTGGTGGAAGTGAGGGCTGAGACCCGAAGTGGGGCATCCTAAGTCAGTCCCTTGGAAGCCACAGGTTACACGTGGCTGGGCTCCAGTCTGACACAGCCGTTGCCCCCGTGCTCCTGGCTGGAGGGGGCCCAGCCATGCCAGGAGCTGCAGCAGGGCAAGTCCCCCAGCACCCAAGCCTTCTCCTGCATGAGTGGTGGAGCAGGGATGCACACTGTGTGTTTTTCTGGTTCTTCCACTCTAGCAACAGGACTGCAGGCAAGTGAACAGAAATCGTTCAGTCTGTCAAGCTGTAAATGCAGCAGATTCACCCACCCAGCCGCACACAGCATCTTCTGGACCATCTCATCCCCCAACAGCTGGCAGAGAAATAGGGCACAGTTGGGGAAGGAGCCGCTCTCTGCAGTAGAAGATTAATAGCTCCTGAAGGTGCTCATTTTCCTCCACTGGTGCCTGAAATGAATAGTTCAGGAAAAGATATTTTAAGTTAAGCGAGTTTAATCTGTCTCAAACATTCACATGCATGTATGGAAGAAGGTTGTGTTCACTTTCCAAGCTTTTCCCTAGAAAAATGACACCCTGAATTATCTCCTCTGTCACATATTTAAACAAGCCACAGTTTTAAAGACCAAAGGGTAATCTTGCCAGCAATAAATGGGAATTATATTTATTCCAGAAACGATTGGGCAGTCATTTATTTCAGCTCTTTGAAGTGTTTTAGTAGCTAAAGTATTTCCAATCAAGTGCAACAGTAACCCCATTTTACAGACTAATCTGTACCTTTTCCCTGCCATGTAAAATTATTTCATGTGAACCACTGGGGTTTTTCGTGTTGCCATTATTTCTCTGAAATCTGTTATGGCAAATGATGGAATGAGCGAGTACACAACCTCTTCTCACTCCCTTAAACTGGCTTTGCTTTTCTTTTCCTACAGCCGCGTGTCACTAGGACGCTGCAGGGCTGCACTGCACACCCAGCAGCCCTGGGAAGGTCTCCTCCCAGCCCCTAGCTCTGCTCGCTGACCCGCTCTCTCAGCTGCAATGCTTCACTGCAGCTGGCTTCAGCCTCAATAACACCAAATTAATGTTTTTTTCACTCAGTTCTTAATATAATTGTTAAATTTCTTGCCTAGCTGGAATTGCAGAGTCTACAACGGGGGAATTAAAAAATAAGCTACAAAAAGTAGTTCTCTTCTGTGAACACATTCCTGATTAAAGCCCCGTGACCTGGAGGAAAAGACGGACGGAGTCATCCTGCACGGCGGGCATGGGAGACGAGAGGCTGTGTAGGGGGAGAGCTTACTGTGGATGCTGCACCCCAAACTATTTGTCCCCCTGGACTCAAGGGGGGGTCCCCTGGAGGGCTCCTGGGCCCTGACCCACTCCGGCAGCACCTACTCTGGCATATAAGAACATTTCTCTGTGTCCCTGGCAAGGCAGATTCACAGTTTATGCACTTTCACACACCTGTACTGCCGGTGCAAATCTGCAACCAGGAGAAAACATGCCTGAGGAACACAGCTCCTGGCTTCCCGTTTTCAAGCATCTCCAGAAACCTGGAGACAAACAACTTCTTGCTCTGTACCTCCCCCTGTCACCAGACCTGTGCAGGGGTGCAGAGTGCTGCCAAGCTCAGGCTTTGGTGTTGCGTTGGTCAGCATCTCTCAGCAGCTCCGCTGTCACCACCGAGCAAACCGTCTTTCTCCAGTGTTTGCTGTGGAGCATCGGAGCTCAGGCTTAGCTGGACACAGGGCCAGAGGACACCAAGTCACGATGCCAAGCAAAGCAACATCTCCTCCAGCAATTCTCACTCCAAAGGCAGCTCTGGGAAACACCCGGGGTAAACAAATGCCATGATCTTCCCTGGAGGACATTCAAAACCAGTTGGTGGCCCTGGGTGTGCCCAAGGCTCCGTTCCTACTGCAATACACTGCATAAAGCTCCAGATGAGCCGTCCCAGGCAGCTACAGCTCCTTGTAGGAGCCTGGCAGGCTCAGCTGGTGTCTGCACTGAGGGCTGTTAGCTGATGGATGCAGCTGCAGTACAGAAATGGGCTCCATTCTACCGTACCTGCTGCAGAGAATATCTTCCAGATCAGTATTATTTTAGTTCACAGCCCTTCCATTTGGGATGAGCTTTGGCCTCCTGCCTGTCACAGTGCTCTCTGAACATGTTCCCAGCACACCACACTCTCAGCAGCAAAGCCCAGGACTTATTTTATGGAGCTTCTGTCCTCCCTTGTCCTCGTAGGTGCCCTCTGGATGGACGCGCACAGCCATGGGGGTGCATGGGGCTCCAACGGCCCCGGCAGCCAGCGAGGGGATAGCAGAGAGGAGCACACAGGACGCACATGAGCCATCAGAGAGCCCATCGCCCCCCCTGAGCGTCTCCCCCCACCAAGCCTGGCCAGCACGGGGACTCGGTGCTGCCTCCCCGTCACTTCTCAGTCAGACGCATGCATGCAGCATTCAGGTGCCTCGGTCCTGCCTCTGCCCCCACCTCTGGTTGGTGCCTCCACAAGGTCCCATTTCGTGCTGTAGGGTGGAACAGAAGGCTTGTCTGCAAGGATGTGCAGCTCGTTAGTCTGGGAGGGAATTAGACACGGGTTTTTTTGGCCAAAATGAGGCAGAAGCAGGTTATAAACATCTAGTGAGAATATGGGCAAATCAAAGGGAGGGGGTGGGCAGGGGTCTGCATTGCATTTGTGGGAAGCAAAGATCTCAGCACCACTTTGAACGTGCTCTTGCTCTGCCCCAGACGAGGGCCAGGTGTGCGCAGGCAAATGCAGCTGGGCAGTGGGGCACGGAGAGCGATGTTCCTGCCAGGGAAGTTAACATGGGGGGGCCCAGATCCCTCACCTACCACAGGCTTGCACCAGGAGCTTCACGAGCTGGTCTGCAAACCGCTGCGCACCTGGTTTAGGCCCTTTCTATTCGAGTCGATGGAGAAAGCTCCGTGCTTGCTTCTCACCTCTTAGAAGTGAGCACAGAGGAATACTGTGGCCAGCTGGAAACCCTGCTAACTAGAGTGCTCCATGGGAATGCACCGTGACTATTTCCTGACACTTTTTACCTAAAGAGCAACATGCAGATGGGGAGATACATGAACTGGGGCAAGATGCTCTCGCCAAGCACAGACAAGGCTGCCATGGGATTACTGCTTCTGGGTTGCAGCTCAGCCTGGGATGAAATCTCCCCTCATCCCTCCAAAATCTGGAGAGGGTCTGAGCAACTTCTCAGTTCATCACCTGCCCAGGCTGGTACAGTCAGAGCCAGGCTTCACCCTGCAGAGGGAGACAGGAATCTTTGAGAATCTGGACTGATTAAAAATGTGAGGATGATGTTATCTTCCAGGCCTCTCACAGCTCCCCTGGCACACAGAGCTTTGCACCAGCCAAGTGTGGCAAACAAGTTACCAGCTGGTATCAGGCTGGGGGTGAGTGCTGACCCATTCAGCCTTGAGAAACATCCATACAAGAGGGACCTAGCAGAGCCAGTGACGGCCTGCACTCCAACGTTCTCCATGGCACCATGTCAACACAAAACAAGTTTCACCTTTAAAATCCCCTTCTCTTTGGTAGGATCTTCCACGCAGGAAATGAATGCATCCTGTTCATCACCCCTGGACACTAACTGACATGGGTTAGTGTCAGAAGGGTCAATACTTGAGCACCATCCTGCAACACCCAGGGACACTGATTCCCCCAGCCTCTCCATCCCCATCCTTCCAGGGCCCTTTCCCCTGGACCACATCTCCCTCCTCCTCAAGAGCCAGGGAATGCCTCCCCATGGCTCTTGGGATAAGAAAGGGGCTGGAGAGGGAGGCCCTGGGCTTGCAGAAGGATCTAGGATTCTGGGAGGGCAATAGCTCTTCAATAGGGAATCATAACACCCACAGTAGTCATGGAAATTTTCAATGGGAGCCATGCAAAGAATTAGAAAAATGTCTTTTGTCTCTCTTCTTACACATTGCGCATTTCAAAATGCATCATTCAGATTCTCCTCACTTCTTATTTTAGGAAGGAATTTGAATAATGCTGAGCTACCCAAGGCAAAAGTTGGGTTTCCTCCAGGTAGGCAGCAATTCCTTCTGCAGCCAGTAACCACGTCCCATCCTCACTGCCCACTCTGCCAGCACCAAGCCACCATGCCTGCGCAGGGAGCAGGAGCCATACCACAAATGGAGGGATGTGCTGCTGCTACACTGCAAACACGGGGCTTTAACAAGGGTCTCTGGCTTTCCTCCCTGCCCCAGGACACTTTCCCACCACTGGCCAGTTTCCACCTGCCCCCCTTCTGTGGCCACTGCCTCCCTGCATCCAGTGGCGTGACCACCCTGGACTGAGCAGCCAAGTGTTCCCAGGAGGCACCCAGAGCAGCCCCCAGCCCTGCCCCAGCCACGTGCTGCATCCCGCCCCACACCAGCACGGGTACCAGGAGGCTTTGGTGAGCATGTTGTGGTTTAACCCTGATCGGCAACCAAGCACCACACAGCCGCTCACTCACCCTCCCCCTGCCCCAGTGGAATGGGGGAGAGAATCAGGGAGGGGGAA
>VZTL01019133.1:0-30193 GCA_013400535.1 Scopus umbretta | reverse complement strand
GCCCTACAGCCCTGCACACCCCCCTGACCATGCACAGCTCCCAATGACCATGCGCAGCCCCCAGCCATGCACACACCCCCCCGTCTCATTCCTCCGCCTGTGTCTGGAGGAGGTGAAGGGCTTGGGGCTGCTGGGGTTCGCCTCCCAGCCACCTACCCAGGCTCTCCCAGCAGTGTCCCCGACTCCTGCCTGACCTGGAGTTACAGCCAATGTCTCAGTGGCTTTTGCAAAGCAGCGCTGTGCAGCCCTGTGCCTCATTTTCCCCGCCTGTGCAGGGCAGCCTGAGTCCAGTCTGNTAAACAGCTGGAACCAGGACAGAGCAGGAGCTTTCCTTGGGGGATGCAGCATGCATCCTTGCAGGATGATCCACCATCCAGCATCACTGGGGCTGCCGGGCTGAATGGGGTCCCAGGAGCAAGGATGGCACCCCAGAAACAGAGGATGTCACCAGGGGGCCCCTGCTCTCCCAGGCAGCTGGGTCACACACAGGGGACTTCTGCGGGGCTGCTCTGGGGAAGGGGAGTGTGTGGCTCGATGAGTAACATGGCTGAAAAGCTCATCGTGGTGCTCCAGCCTACACAGAATAGGCGAGATGTGGACGGCACCATTCATATGAGATCAGAGAGAGGACAAGTGTTCAGGAGAGTGGACTCTAGAGGTCTCTGCGAGGCAAGAAATGACACGGTCCTGCAGCCCCGACAGCCGGGAGCTGCGGGCTTGTGCTGGCATTGCCAGCCCGGGCCAGGAGGGTGGCAGCCCTCGCCCAGGGTGTCCGGCCCAGCGGGCACCGGGCAGCCAGCGCTGGAGGCACCGGGAGGGTCCAGCCGGGATGCTGCGCTGCCGAGGAGGACCAAGGGAGGAGAGGGCGAGGGGTGCTCTGCACCCTGGCACAGAGTGGGGACATGAGCCTGGGTTTCCGAGGCACGTCCTGACGCAGCCCCTCACCGAGACCCCCATCGTCTTCTCTGGATAACTCACATTTACACAACAGCTGGAGCAAGCTCTGACGTTATCAGAGATTTAAGTACCCAAGCACTGCCAAAGCCCTTCAGCTTTCATCCATGCTGCTTTACCATGCACCACTACCAAACGGGGTGGCTCACGCTCACACACGCGTGTGCATTTAACATGGAAGATCCGCACATGGTTTAACTACAGACAGTTCAGCCCTCCCCTGGAGAGACTGCCTGTGAAAGTGCAGCTGCGCTGCTGCAGCCGAGCTGCTCGTCACACCGGGGACGGCGGTGACAGGAGCAAGCCCAGCAGCTTGACAGCGAGCGGGCAGGGAGTACAGGAGGGGCTCGGCGCAGTCCGTGCTCCCTGCCCCACGCAGGGCAGCCTCACCTGCTCACTTTCCCAGGCTGAGCTTGACTGGCTCCCACCGCAGCCCGGGCAGGCACACTAACACAGCCTGCTATGCCATTGTTTCCAAGGTTTTTTTAATCATTTTGATTTATTGCACAGGCTCTTTTCCTCCCAGCATGTGCAAGGAAGGGACTTTCCTCCTCCCTCCTCGGTGCACCTGAGTACAGAAAACCTGACATCTGGCCTGCATTTGACTTGCCCCCGCCTCTGCTGTGGCTCGGCCCCATCTAAGGAGAGCTCCTCTGGGCTGATCTTCCGAAGTTTCTCTTCCTCGTCCACATGGCAAGCCAGGCACATCCTTAACTCGGGGTTGCACATTTTGCTACCAGGCAGAGGACCCCTTGCACTGGCGGAGGATGCTCCCCACAGCCTGTGGACGGAGCTCCTCGCAGCACCAAGGCGTCCAAGCACATGCCACCTGCCAGCCCAGGACACATCCCCACTGCAGCTGGGTAGCCCTGGCTGCTTGTTGTGTTCAAAAAATGGGTCAGCAGGTCGGCATGGGAACCAAAATGCTGCTGGCACTGCCCACAGGGGTGCAGCTTCCTCAGGCGGGCACACCGGTGCGTGAGGGGGTCAGACAGGCACCCAAAGCTGCGGCCGTGCTCCTTGTCCGTGTGCCCTGCCTGCTGCTGGCTCAGCTCAGCCAGCCCCACCATGGTCTTCCCACAGTTGGTATGGCAGCAGCACTGGGATCCAGCGTGGCTGGTATTTGTGCAGGATAAGACCCGCCTGGGAGCTGAATGTGCATCAGGGGAACTGGCGCTCCTCGGGGTGGCACAGCCAGTGCGACACCAGCTCCAAGTGGAAGCAGAGGGTCCTCCCATACTGGGAGTACTGGTAGGGATGCTCCTTGGTGTGGATGCACTGATGGCTCTGCAGGGAGGGGTGCAAGTGAAAGCAGTCCACGCAGGGGAAGGGCTTGTCCACCAGCCGTGGCAGGGGTGGGAGTAGCCCTGACCCCAGCCCGGGGCTGCAGGGCCATGGGGATGGGGGCCAGGGGGATGTATGCTGGCGCACAGCGAGCACCGTCTTGTGTGAGCAGCTCCTCCTGCGGAGGGTGCAGCGGAGGCGGGTGGCGGAGCAGTGGTGCTGGTGCTCCAGGGGTGTGGTGACGCCCGAAGCTCTTCCCGCAGCCTGTGCAGATGAAGGAGCGCTCTGCCTGCTCCGACCGGGACACCGCATCCCCAGACTGCTGCCTGCTCTCTGTGCAAGCCAGCACCAGCACCCAGCCTGACCCCCAGCACAGCCCTTTCCAGGGCCCTTGGGGGACACATCCTGACCCCTCCCTGGCTGCCCCCAGCAGCTCTGACCCGGGGCGATGCCAGGCTCTGTGCAGGGTGTCCCTGCTTGCACGGCGGGCGGCAGCTCCTCCGCACTGCCTTCTCTGATGGCCCTCACCACCCAGAAGGAGAGGAAGAGCCAGACGCTGCCGGGGGCTGCGGAGGATCAGACCCTCCTTCCACTGGCACAGACGCTGCCCGCTCCTGGGGAGCTGGAGGAGCTCCTGCCCGGGCTCGCTCTGCCAACAGCAGCTGGCACGCAACCCAGCTCTCCTTCCCCTCCAGGAGGCTCACAGCCCTGCTGGGCACGTGCCAAACCGCCTTTCGAAGCCTGTCTTCCCAGTTCCTCTGCACAGCAGCAGCAGATGCCCAGCTCTGACGCTGCATCATGGCCACGTGGAGCAGGAGGGACAACCGGAGCTGAGCTCCCTGCCACCACAAGAGCAGCTAATGGAGCATTGGAGACACCCCAGCTGTGGTCTGGTTCACATCAGCTTTCCATGGGAACCTGGTATCCTGCTGACCCCATGCGTTTGGTAATCTCCCCCAGGCATCGGCCCCCACCTGCACCCCCATCTCTAACAGGGACACTGAAAAAAGGAACTGTGAGATCCAGGCAGAGATGGGGTATTGAGGCCCAGCAGAGCTCAGAAGTGAGCAGGACTGTTGTTTTCTGGTTTTCACGGAAATGGCGTCTGAGCAGATTTCAGCAGAAAGCGGCTGCAGCAGCTCTTCCGAAAGTCACCTTTGCAGATCAGCTCCTCACTTCAGCACGGGGCTTTGTTCTTCCAACTTTCATTTCGTCTTCAAAACCAGAACACTAAAAATGCCTATAAAGAGATCGGAGGTACACAGAGCTGAACTCTGTATCGACCAAGTTGGGTTTATTTGGTTTTCTTCTGCCTCTCTTTCAGAGGGAGTGGGAACAGTTGACACCAGAAAACAGGCTCAGGAGGAACCCTCCTGCCTCCTGCTCCAAGGCCAAGGCCAGGCTCTGCTGTCCCAGTTGGCAAAACGGACATCCTCCCGCGGTTCTTGCCCAAACGCTCAATGTTTGTTTTGTGCTTGTCTTTTCAACTACAGAACCTCACCGAGTGATGGCCAGTATATATTTAACCTTTAAGTGTTTTCTCCCAGGGAGAAGAGCACGGTGAGTGCGGGGAGGCAGAACACGATGCTCACAGCTTATAATAGCTCAGTGGCAAACACTGCACATCCCCGAGGTCAAGAGACAAAGATGTGGAGAAACAGCAGCACTGATGTTCAAGAGCTGTTATTTTTGCCTCCTGGATCATCTTCCCTCTGAGAGACCTTTACCTGCGCGAGGTGGATCTCACATGGCAGAGCCAGGGGATGTCGGGCTGGAGAGCAGGACCGCCACCAGCAAAGTTTCAGCTTTATTTCCTGACCTCTCCCCTTACAAACTGCCACGACACATTTATCAGCCCCGTGTACCACAAGCAGCGTCAGGTAGGAAAAAGCTGCTGTGTGCTGAGAGCGGCTGTGCCACAGGCTAGGACAAGCGGCTGTTATTCATGCAGCACCTCCAAAGCATCACGAAAGCAACACCCTCCCCTGCCCACACGGGTGCCGGGAGACCTTCCCTCCCTGCCATGGCTGTGTCCACCTCATCCTCCTCTTCTGCCATCAGGGCCAGGACAGGCATGCTCTGGGGACCTTCTGCAGATAAAGAAGGTGTGAGCTGCTCTCCTCCCTGCTGTGCCCCGCAAAGGTCCTCACGTGAGGTCTGAGACAGCCCAGGAACAGCAACAGAGACCCAAGGGAGGGCTAGGCTATGAGACCCCTTGGGTAGCATCAACACTTGCCTTCCGCTTTCTGTACTGCCAGCCAACAGGTGATGGGTCCCCATACAGGGGGACCACGGCAGGGACAGGCCTCACGGGTCCCACAGAGCTCCCCAGCACCCAGCAAGGCACTGCACCATCCTCAGGCTGGTAGAACTACAGCCCTGCTCCACTTATGGACCAGAGCTGACTCTGCCCAGCAGACGGTAAAAGGGTAAAATGAGCATCCCCCTGCCCATCTGCAGCTCGTGAGGGCTGGGACATCGCTGGGAGGATCAGCCTGCCCACAGGCAGCAGGCAACTCCATGGGCTGGGACAGCTTTTCCTCCCAGTGCCGAGATGTGCAGAGCTGCTTTTGGGTGAGCAGCACCCCGCAAGCATGGCACAGCAGCCTGCCAGCACAGGCTTTGCACCTGGAAAGTGTTTGTCTGGGGCCAGACCTGAGCCTCAGCTTCTCCCACTCACCTGTAACGTGTTCCCACAGTGACAGCTCCTTCGCAGAGCCCCAGGGGATGCATGAAGGGGGCTCATCCTCCTCCAACCTTTATCAAAACATCTGAGTGGGAGGCAGGGTAGCTTGGCAGAAGAGAGCAAAGGGAGCACACCCACCTCACTGCCCGTGGGGGTTCGAGCAGCGGGCACTCCATGGGGTCGGTGCCTTTGCAGAAGAGTTGTTTATTCACTGTCCTCATGAAGAAGGTAAAGCTGGGAGTCCCAGCCCACAGCAGCTCCTTGCCCACCACCAGGCTCTGCAGCATGGCCAACCGCGGCCACACATCCCAGCCCGCCCTGCCCAAGCTTCCACGTCCTGGCCATGGGCTCTGCCAGCCCTGCACTTACAGGCACCTCGCCCCGTAGCTGGGGCCAATGTTACCCTGTTGTGTAAAAACATCCCTTCCTGTGCTCCAAACCTGCATTGGGCGAGTTTCCTCTGACTGCCCCACTCTCTCTCGCACTGTCTTTTCTTTCCTGGTATTCACTCTTGGTTTGTTTTGCAGTTTAAACACCTTCCTCCTTGTACCACCCACCAGGAGAACAGCTCACATCCTTCCTCTTCCCAGGCACTTCTCAAGCCCAGTGTCTGAAGCCAGTGTACGAAGCCCAACATCTATCACCACAGGAATTCAGACTGGGTGGGTACTACATTTCTCAGCTATTACACCGATCACAAATCCCTCCATGTTGTTTTCTATGAACTTAGAGATAGGTTGGCTATTCCCTTATTTTTTCCTGGTTTGCCCTGTTTCTGGAAGGACTGGCACCTGTCTTTTCCCCTTCCCCATCTTCTGAACAATCTGCCATTCCCCACCAGTCAGTGGTGGGGAAATGTGCCATTCCCCACTCAGTGCCAACAGCCCAAACTGTGGAGTTGGCCAACCACCAGCAGAGCCAATCCCCAGTGCTCCTGTTCCCTCACCAAATCCCCAACAGGTACAGTTGCACCTTTTTGTTCACGTGCATGAAAGGTGAGGCAAAACTCAGCCTCCGCTTTTCTATGCTAGACCCATTCCCCGCTCCTGGAATGGGACCAGCCAGGATCTAGAAAGGGTTGCCCAGGCAGGGAAGATGGTAATGCCTTTCCTTATACTATGCAAGGCACGTCTTTGCCTCAGCATCCCACAAGTTCTCGGCTTATTGCAAACAATCGTTGTTCTGGGACCCGGGTGCCATCACCCACCTGCAGAGCTGTGGGCAGTACGCCCTCCCCACCAGCGCCCTGCGGGTCCGTGTGATGTGCCAGCTCTGGAAGACAGAAAGAGACCTGGGGAGCAGGGAGAGAAATGTGGTTATCGCACTTCACCTGCAGCTCACTTGCAGCGGGAGGAGGGTTGAACTCACATCCAAGTGCATCCCAGCAGTGTTAAGAAGACTTCTTTGTCTCCCAGCCAAGTGTTTTTTTCTGAAAGCCAGAAGGCTGAGCAACAGGGAGGTCAATGCAGCATCAACACCTCTGTCCAGCAGCTCAAGAAATTATTAATAGCAGGTATTTCCACATCCTATGCCTTTCCACATGCACTACACTACCATCACAGGGGTCAGCGATGAATCAAGCTCAATGTTCAGGCTGTTTGCTACCAGCATGCACAGTGCCAGCATTGTGCAGGACAGCCAGTGCATGGCTTCCCAGGAGTGAGGCTGCCGGCAGAGCATGAAGGTCTAGAAACTCCAGTGCAGTAGCCAGACCCTGGGCTCAGGGTTAGTCTACCAGAGGAAAATCTACCACACAACCCTTTAGCCGGGCTCGCACACCACAGCAGAGCCAGCACCCAGGGAAGGCACCTCAGAGCATCCCACCACTGAGACCCCTGGCCATGCCTCTGGCTCGTCTCCTGGGCACAGGCCAGATACAGCACTGGTCCCCCAGCACCGGCGAGCAGGGGGGGCAGGATGAGTGGGGACAGCCCTGCCAAGCCCTGCACAGCATCCCCCAGCCCTGAATAGCGTCTGCCCCAGCCCTGAATTGCATCCCTGATCTGGCCTGGCACAGCAGCCCCCAGCCCTGTAGAGCATCTTCCCCCCCCAGCCCAGCACAGCACCGCCTGACCATACACAGCACCGCCTGGACNTCGTGCCTGGGTGAAGAACACTTGGGAAAAATCTGGGTTATGGCAGTGACGTACCCAGCTCCCCACTTTAAGTACGCTTGAAATCCTCACGTCTTCCCATCACTCCAGGGGCTGAACTTGACTGCAGCCCCTAGAGGGGCTTCTCAGAGGAGAAGGAAGAGGATGCTGAAGTCATTTGAGACAAAAATTTGGCTGGGGGCTAAAGCTCCCCATAAGTCTGCAGGGCTTTTCTTGCTTGCTTCCTTGGTGTTTTCTTTTTCATGGTGGCAGTGCGGAGGACGTGCCGTTATCACAGACACCACCCCGCTCTTGGGCTGACCCTGGGCAGTGGCAAGGCATGACAGAACCAGCGTCAGGCTGGTGCTTCTGCAGAGCTCCTCTTCCCTGAGAGGAATTTCAAAAAACTGAAAAATCAGTCTGGTAAAACTGAAAATCAGGTGAAAATCATGAGATATGGTCTGCTGGAGTTCATGCCAGTGTAACCTCAATGCTGCTGGAAGTTTTTGTGCTCCAGTGTGCAGGCTCTTTGCTGCGGCTGAAGCGACGCAGTCACATCTGCAGAGCACAGGGGTGCAGGCTCAGCAGAGGCTGTTCCTAATGAACATCGAGGACACGCGTCAGTCACGTAACTTCAGAAGAACAGTGACAATTCATGTCACATCAGGTGGGAGGGCACTGGATATGCTTCTGTGAGTTGCCTTGATGTCCACCCCTTTCCCCTCTGGTGCCTGGATGGTAACAAAAGCACGGACAAGGGCGAGACACTCTTCCCGGCTCATCATAAGCAGCACATTGTGTTTGCAGTGAAAATGTTTGCCTAATGCTGCACCAAACATGCAGGGTAAACACAGCCTGGGAATCATTTTTGAATGCCACAGAGAAAGGCTCCTAATGGATTGCTCACACCTGGGACAAAATATATCTTGTATTGGAAGAAAAGCAGGAGCAAAGGGCTCACATTGCTCAGATAACATAGCCCAGCTGGCAGTTTTTGTTGGAAATACTAGGAAGGGGAAGACAGGCATCAGAAATAATCTGCTTGCTGATCCTGTCCCACTTCATGACCAGGCATTTCCACTGCCAGAGACACAAGGAAGCCAAGGAGGACTCAGCTGAAGAACAGAGCTGTGTTCAGAGAGGTGCTGCGCATTGCCCATGATGATGAAACGCAGCCAGGGTATTTGTTTAAGTGTAAACCTGACAGGAGGGCTGAAAGCAGCAACGCCCAAAGCAGCAGAAGCCCAAAGGCTTGGACTGAGCAGCTCCCAGGCAGCGACCGAGCCCTGACCTGCACTTACCTCAGAATCCAGTGGCAGCACTAACGAAGCTGCTCAGCATTAGCCCCAGCATGAAAACACGGCATTTAGCATCTCCCAGGGAAGAGAGAGAAACAGAGGCTTCCTGGGAAGCCTTTCTCAGCCTTGGGCAGGCACATCACAGAGACAGGGAAATAAGGGGAGAAAGGCACGGGGAGGGCCAAGCCAGCCTGGTGGGGGGGGGTGTTGCATTTAACTAAATGAGTAAATAACTAACTGCTTTATGCAGGACCAGCAGGACGCTGTCTTTGCCTTGAGCCACAGTGAAGCAGTGTGGGGGCAACACGAGTGAGACAACCTCCAAAATAGATGGGTAGGACCTGCAGGGCACAGCAGCGAGAGCTTCACCCAGGCAGCGGCTGCCGGCAGCCTGCAGAGAGGAGCTGCGCCAGCACGTGGACCAGGCACTGCACGCCAAGGACCCCGCAGCACCCAGCACCACCGGCCGTGCTCCCCCTGTGCCCAGGCAGGTTGGGGGGCTGCCTGACACGAGGACTTCCCTGTGCATTTTACATTTGCTTTGCATGCCATCTGACTGGTGGCTTCTCTGGGGCCAAGGACTCCCCAGGTTGTGCTGGTGCCACGTCCAGGGCATGGCGGGGGGTCCTGCTGTGGAAATCCTCTTCCAAAACCACCAGCGTGGCCCTGGCCCTGGCTCTGCAGGAGGGCACAGCAGGTGGGACACCAGCACATCAGACCCTTGCAAAAACAAGGGTTTGGGAGAGGCATCATGTGTTCTTGTTTGGAGTGCACTCAATCTAGAATAGGTTTCACTTCCTTATACTAAGAATTTATTTTCTGACCAAAACATAAAAAATACTTAAGACTTAAAAAGGACAAAATAGGTATCCTAAGACAGGAAGTAATTACTACGAGCAGCATCATTATCACTGCAGAGCTATCCCTCAGCAAATCTTGAGTTCAATAAAAGCACACAGGCACTGACACCTTCAAAAGCAACAGGGATTTAGCTTTTAGATGATACCAGCAGCTGAAATCTCCAGCCACGGCTCATTGCTTTTTGCAGACTGATCCTCCTTTTTCTTTGTTATGATATCTGGCAATACAAAGGTTTGAATCCATTTATATGGACAAAGCATTCCTTCCACACAGTTAATTTTAGCAACCCATTTCCCATTGTCATTGCCCAAACTGATTCCAGTAAAATGGCAAAAACATTCCTCAGCAATAAGGATGTCGTGTTCCAGCATCCTTGTCCACAGGGCTGGGTGAGTGCCATGCTCGTGCTCTGCACTGGCAGCCTTGCCCACGCTGTTCACTGCTGGCTCAGTCTAGCGTTCTCCAAAGCACAGATGATCCAACATGACCAGGCAGTTCCTTTGGTCACTGCTTCCCAATGCAAGGGTTTCTGAAATGCTTCCTGGGACGTGACAGGACAGACACCGAGAAGCTGCCCCCGAGGCAGAGAGAAATCCTGTGAAAAAGCAGTGTATTTCCATATCATGCGAGACTAAGTCAGTTGTGCTACACAAAGCAGAGGACACAGTCACAAAGCCAGGACCACCTGGAACAGCAAGGGCTGGGGATAAAAAAGGTGCCGGCAGGACAGGCTGGAGGGTAGGAGAGGTGTTCACTCCTTTGCCCTGCAGACCCGGAGGGCTGCGGCTCATGTTTCTCTCTGCAGTTGCTGCTTGCTGGGATTGTCCTTCTCTGCCTGCCATCAGGAGCCTCATCCCTGCCTTGGAGACCCCTTAATGACAAGGATAATTTGCGTTGGTGATCCTTGGCCTTGGTGCCCCACAGAGCCGAGACACAAGGGTCGCAGGCTGCGCAGCCGGGAGGCTGCGCACATCACTGTTTCCCCAATCTCTTTGGCTTTCACTCCATAAGTGAAGAAGGAGAATATGCTGGTATTTCTATAACAATATGTAGGACAACGAAATGATGCCACGGTGGAAGCCCCAGTGCTGATCGCCTGGAGATGGGCACCTTGGAAGACCCCGAGAACCAGTCTGCAAGAGACAGCGATAATCCCCACTGGCAGCAGTGCAACTGTTCAACCACACGCAACACTGGCTCCTCCGCTCGCACGGGCCAGCCCAGCAACACCCAACACTCGCAGCAGGAATGAGGGATAATGTGCCTTCTGCAGCACGGCAGCCAGCTCTGAAGCAGCAAAACAAAGGGGAGGACGATACAGAGGCTGCTGGCAAAGCTGCCAACTCTACCTCTGTGGGATTGAGTGGATCAATAAAGTCATGTATCGCCGGGGACTGCAGACAGCAAGGTCCTGATCAAATGCCATGGGCAGCAGAATTGTTGACTCGGCAACAAAAGTAAAATGAACAAGAAGCACCTGGGCAAGGCAGGCACCAAAAGAAATGTCAGTCACCCAGACCCAGAAAATAGCTAATGTCCTGGGCACCATGGAGGTCAGTAACAGCAACTCTGCTACTGCTAATGCAGAAAGTAAAAGGTACATTGGCTTGGGGAGGCTTCCCTATCTTGGTATGATAAAGAACAAGATGAAGCTGCCTAGAAGTGCAATAATACACATAGAAAAGAAGGGGAGAGAAGTCCAGAGGTGACACCCCTCCATGCCTGGGAGATGAACAAGGATGAACATTCTGGGTCTGAAGCTGGTGTGACTGACAGCTCCCAGGGGTCTTTGATATTCCATTTAAAAATACCTAAAAAATAAAGTACAGCCCAGAGAAAACACAAATCCCAGCAGAGCTCAGCAGTGCTTACGGGGGGTGAGCTCCTGTCTCCGCTGGACCCAATGTGAGTCTTAGCATTCACACCAGAAGCCCGTCGTGATGTGAAGCATCAAGAGAGACTGTGGAGAGCTGGACCCTGCCCCTTGGTCCTCATGTTGATGAGGGACTGGGAAGCTGGAAGCTGCCGAATCCATTCCAGGTCACTGGTTTCTGGTAAAGAAAGCTAGAAACCTGAGGGTTAGTCTTTCTGTTTGCCCAAGCAGATTAACTCCAAATGTGGCACTGGTGAGGAGCTCGGCTGCACGGACAGTCCTCAGCAGGATTTCTCCAGCCCCAAAGCCAAGAGTTAGCCAGCAACAAGGGGCTCTCTTGGGCTGCCAGCAGGAGCTGTGGGCAGGCGAGCACCCAACCACCTCTGTCCCAAAGCATCACCTGGGACCAAACCCATCCAGGAGACCAGGACCAGAGGAAAGGTGACCAGGTTTGATCCTCCAGGAGAGGAAGGAGCAGATGCCTCTGGGCTCCCTGTGACCCCAGGAAGGGAGGAGACGCAGCAGTGCTTGCAACAGGCACTTAGATTAAGCAAGAGGAAAGAGGGGGAGGAAATTCAGCAACAGCCCAGCCCGCAGTGTGGATGTCAGTGCTGCAGGAGCAAAGCTCAGGGCAACAAACACAAATGGGATGTGGAGGTTTAAGCCTGTCCTTAGGCCGAGCCTGCTTGGGCACAGGCAACCCAGCTCGTGGAGCAGAGATCATGCCCCTGTTCAAGCCCGGCTGATGAAATCCAGTGGTTCACCACAGTCAAAACCTCCCATAGTTCCCTCTGCTTCCGCATCCCCAGCTCAGCAGGAGCTGGAGGCCTCTGGCTCTGAGGCAGGGGGTCCATCCTGCTGAGCTGGAGGGTGAAACCACAGCTCACCACTGCTGGTCCCCTTCCCGAACGGTCTGGGAGCGAGTCTCGGGACCAGCTCACCAACAGGGACGTTTTCAGCTGGCGGTATCCACCCCTCAGCCATGTCCTTCATCCTCTGAAAGCTGCAATTATCCAAGCCTGATGCAGGATACGTCACGCCCACCTCAGGAGCTGGCACCTGCCTAAGACAGGCACCTGCACCTTCCTATTGCTAGAGTCCGCAGCATGAAGTCTCCCCCCCAACCACCACCTCCACCAGAGCCGAACGCTCACCCCCCCAGTTCTGCTACAGAGGATGGCAGCATCTCCATTGCCTCACGGATTCACAGACCCCGGTTTTGGGGGAGATGGCTCAGAGTCTGTCATGCCATGGCAATAAAGAGCAGCCCTGGAGCCAAGGGCTGAACAAGGGGACTCACCAGCCTTTGCCTGGACCCTGAACGAGCAGCTGCTTTGGGTGATCGTGCGGGAAGCTTTGCAGGGGCCACGTCTTAGACCTCAGCACATCTACACTGCGAGTCCCAGGAGGATGCTTAGGGCCAAGGGGAGCCACAGGGCTCTGGTCTTCTGGTGCTTCCAGATTCAGGTGATTAAATGCAAATCTGCCAATTAACAATAAAGGTGGTGGAAGCAAATCCATTTCCCCAAATGAGCTGGGGGGGAGTGCAGAGAGGAGAAAACCAGTACAAACTATAAATAATAATTTTGGAGTAGTAACTGCTTGCCGTGTGGAGGAAAGGCAGCATCCTGCAAGCGGGAGCTGGCAGAACTTAGTGGGTCAGACAGAGCATAGCAGAAATGAGACATTTTGCTTTGCTTTCATCACATCAGAAATAGCTGCTTGTCTTGGAGCTGTAGCTGTCCCTCTCCATCCATCACTCATAACAGCCAAGGCAGCCCATCCAAGGCGAGGTGGGAGGGTCATCAAACCCTGTGAACATCTTACAAATCTAATGCCGTCTGGTATTTTTCGTTTTGTGATGATCACGGTTACATTAATATGCAAGATGTAGGAGTGTTTAGACCTCGTGGCTGCTGAGAAAAATACTTTTTTGGTGTGTGTTTTTCTTTTTGCCAGGATTTTCTTGGATGTAGATTTTTTTGGTTCCTGGCTCATGCAGAGCCTTTCCCTCCCTCACCCCAATTGACCAGTCCCTCTTGCTTTGACAGACCCCCACTCAAGCTCCCCGTGCTGCACAAAGCAGAGGGTTCATCGCAACGCTTCGTGGGGGAACAGAGCGAAGTGGAAGCAGCACCCAGGTACAGTTGTGGGGTACGGCAACGAGCTGCAGACCCGTGAGGCCACCGCACAGCAAGGCAGCTGCAGAGCTGTTTGAAGGCGAGTCCTCATCCAGACGGGTGTCAGGATGGATGTCCAGAGACTGAGCTCTCCCTCCCCCAGACGCGGTGCCTGCCCGCAGCATAATTCAATGGGAGAGGCACCACTGCTCTGACGAGTAGAGCCTTTATCTGCCCAGTTCACATGCCAACAGCAACACCAAAGCTCCACCACTGAGGCCAGCTGCCGTCACACCTCCTGGGTGGGTAGAGCTGATGGACCATCCCACCATCACCTCCCCTTCCCTGACACACCACAAACCAGCAAGGACCTGCATGGAGTTTGGATTCTGGTGTGAAATCAAGCCTCAGGCATATGCAATGACCTAGATGTAGTCCCAAAGTTAATATCTTGCCCCTGGTCCTCAACAACCCTCTTAAGAAGTAGCTCTGTTGCAAACGGGCTGACTTCAGCAGACCCGTCACATCTACCAATATGCTCACAACCTACTTGAGTCTGTCCCTGACTGTGTCCCAGAAAAGGAGCCAACCCCTTCCCCTCCCAGCAGGCACCACAGATGGGACTGTGATCGAGTCACTCATTTTGTTTAAACGAGTCAAACCGGTATCTCCCAGAGCACAAATCAACATGTGAGAGGACAACGCACCACAACAGGGGTGACGGTGGTGGCTGAACACCGCAGTGATGGCAGGAGAGGACCGCCGAGGGCAGAGGAACAGCCCTACCCACACTGCTGTGATTTGTGCATGCAGGGGATGGGGATGCTTCAGGAACCTGAGCAAGGCAGGTCCGTCTCCCCACAGAAGGGTGTCCCATCACTTCAGCGTCTACCAGCGTTCACCACTCAGAGGGTGCATCTCCAAGGGGGGTAGCACCAGCATCCAGTCCCAGCTGTTGTCACACACTAACACGTACCGTCTCCAGAGCTCACTTGGGAGAGCTTGGGAGCATTTAAAGACTTCGCTCCTGAGGAACCAGATATTCTGACCAACTGCTTCACTGGAACAGATGCAGCTCAAATTAGTCATTTCACAGAGTAAGTGGAGAAAGGACTTTTCAGTCCCCCAGATGCTTCTTCCCGTGCACCCCCAGGATGAGAGGTTTTCTAAAAGGCACAATTCAGTCCAGCTTCTGAAGAAAGGCGTCCAGTCTTGTTTAAAGAGGGGTCCAGGCAACTGCCTCCCAATCTCTGCTAAAGAGGGGTCCAGGCAACTGCCTCCCAATCTCTGCAGCCCTGAAATCTGAAAGCACCATCCAGGGCCCTTGAAATCTCCATGTGCCGCATTCCTGCCCATAGAAGGGAGGACCCAGCAGCTCATCCCGGACCTTCATAGCATCTCCAGGGTCAGCATCTCCAAGCTGGGTTTGCAGAGGGGAAGCTGGAGCACAGAACAAAGGTGTGATTTCTTCTGCCTTCACATACTTCTCATTTCCAGCCTTCCGGGGCAGTGGAGGCATCTGTCAGAGAGAGAGACAAACCCCCCACGCACAGGGACGACTTGCCTTCTGTACTCAGCGCACCTTAATACACCGCTGAAGAACTGTAAAGGTCTATACCTACAGCCACAGCAAGGTGAGGGCGACGATGAGAAAACCCCATAGGGAAAGTCTCATGGCATGCAGCCGCATGTGAAATGCTGTCTCAGCTTGTGCTGAATTAACTATAGCAAATATTTTCACAGCATACAGAAAATGGCAAAGAATTACATATAATTACATGCACATGACTCAAACTAAAAGTGAAAGCCCTTATCTGCCAGATGTAGATGAAGGGCAGCAGCTTCCTACAAGTCAGATAAACAGCAGTTCTACCACTGAACCCCCCCCAGCCCGTTTCTGGAGGCATCCAAGTTCCTGGCTGGTCCTTGCTGAAGGTGGGAGCTCCCTGCCTGGTGTATGCCCCCAGAATATGGATGCAGCAAGGGCTGTGGCAGCCAAAGCAGGAGCGAGGACAGTGAAATACGCCAGCAGCACAGGATGATGCCAGTGTGGGATGATGCTGAGGGCATGGAGGGCTTTGAGCTGCATCTCCCCAGTGGGAGGATCTGCACATACAAGGGTCCCAAAAACAGAGCACTCAGCTGACTGCGAGGAGGGGGTTTCTAAGCCAGCGGCATTGCTGGCTGCTGCACCCACCAGGCAGAGTGAGACACCCAGGTGTTGCAGCATCATGGGGCACGTGGCATGGCCCCGCACCTGGGGGTGCAGGCAGGCAGGAGTCTTTGGGTGCTGTGGCTGCAAAACAGATGATTGACCCACAAATGTGGGGTGAAGGAAGACGACCCAGGTGAGACAGGCAGGGACAAGGCTCCTGGGGCGCAACCAGAAGATGCTCCATGCCCTGGGCACAGCAGCAGCGTGGAGGTGAAGGCGAACAAGGGATCAGGGTGCCTTTGTCCCATTGCAAGAAGGAGAAACAGCTGGGGGTCTCAGAGATGCAATAGGCCTTTGGCACAGATGGGGACAGAGACCTCAGCGAGCTGCCCCCCTTGACTGGGTGGCAGCCAGGATGCTGGGACTGGTGTGGGGCAGGATTGATCTGGGGGATTGCCAGGAGAATGGACATAAAACCTCTCATCGGATTTATGGGCAGGGGCTGACATACCCCAGAGGAGCACGTATGGCATCCATAGGGCCCCCTGCAGGGACATGCTGGTTTTCCCTGTGCTCCTCTCAGGACCAGGCTGTAGCTCCAGACTGGACTCCAGGCTCCCCGTCCCGTCCACTCACAGCAGCACCTGAGGCTTGTGGATCTTCCTGCCAAGGCTCTTTTTTAAAAAAATCCATCCTCATTTCTGCCTGAGCAAACCAGAAATCTCAGCTTGACACTGGGCATATGCAGAGCAGTGAGTAAAGACAAGCAAGCCTTTTTTAATTATTACTTACAAGCTGAATATATTTGCTGCTCCCTGCTGTGCAACACAGCACGCCCCATAATGCCCGCCGAGCAGAGGTAATTTTCTGAGCATATCTGCATGTTGAGAAGATCCTTTCACGTGCCCCGCTCCTTGGAGTGCGAGAGCACTTGCTGGCAGTCCTGATAGCATCCTCCCCAGCGCAGCAGAGGCCACAGTGGTGGGGCTGATGACAGTAGAGCTGTAAATTTTTGTCTTAAGAGTATTTGTCTTCCATGCTCTTTAAAAGACCCAGCTACCTTCCCACTAGGTATCGTTTGCCAGAACATTTTGGCAACAGCTTCTCTTTGCAGATTTAGCACCCGGCACCTCCAGTCCTCTGTGCCACCCTTGCGCCTCCCTCCCACAGCCCCCGACAGACAGCTCAGCTCACCCCCCTTCTTCTGTCCCCATGCCTGGCTGTGCCCGAGGGACCCAGGGTCCTGCATGCCCCATTCAAGACCAAAATCTTCGTTTCTCTTGCAGGTCGTGCTGGCACATCCATTACTCTGTGTATGATCCTATAAGGACCCTGCAAAAGCATCAGCCCCTGCCTTCCTTCTCTGCAAGGCTGGAGGTGTGCAAGCCAGATGGTGCAAGACAAGCAGGCTGGCAAAATTATGGGGAAAAAAGGGAGTGACGGAGACTTTCACTGACCATGGGGTGATGCCATACCATGGGACATGGCTGGAAAGCAACAGCCCGGGCCACCGTGCAGCGACAGCCCGGCTATGTAACTGCTCTGAACAGACGTCCGGAAAGGCATGTAAAATTGTACTGGCCTGGGGAGCTGCATCAGTGCCCGGCAAGGGCTTATGGGCTTGGCGACTTTGTCTGCCTGGTGGGACTGCGCCTTGCAGACCCCTCACTTTGCCACTGAACCCGGCCCGTGGCCACCCTGCACGGGAGGAGAAGTGCACCGAATCCCACCAGCCCCAGGGGCTCCGACTGCATCCCTGGCAGATCGACAGCCTCAGAAATGACTTCTCTGTCTGTCTGGCTGCGCGCCCGTCAAGGGCGTACAGCACCGTGCCGGCCACGTTTCTCGCAGGTATGTCCTGAAGTGAGAGTTATCCCTGCGACATGGTAAATTCAAATATCCCTGCACCCCTGCTCTGCTGCTGGGCTCTGAGGTCTGAATACAGCTCAAGAAGCAAGCGTCTCCTTCCTAGGCACTCGCCAAGCCCTGCATAGCTTCTTAACTGCCTTTCACCTGCTATTATTTAATTTAAAATTTAATTCCAGCTGCAGGATGGCTTTTTTTCCTCTTGCCTTTTGTAAATGCTGTGCTAAAACTCGGACTCAGAAAGTTTTAATTGCACATACATCCTGGTAGACTCGGCATCCAGGCTTGGGTGACATCGGCATCGACCCACGGCACAGCCCCGGCGGTGCAGGCAGCAGTTCAACCCCAACCACCTTCCCCAGGGAACTTCCAGCCTGGCACTCAGGGTGCCCATAGCGGGGATTGATGCCGGCACTGCTTGCACCTGCAAGAGACCCATTCCTGCAGCAGCTCTGGCTGGAAAACAGCCTCTTCCCTCCTTAGTGCCGCTGCAGATTTCAAACTGCAGGGGCCGACCCTTGCACCAGCGCTGTAGGTGCAGGCACTGCCAGGGCCATGCTTTAAATAAGCATTTTCAACTCTTTTCATTGGTTAATTCATCATTTTAAAACTTGTTTATTCCAACACAACATTTACTTGTGTTTTGTTTCAAATGGCATTTTTTCAGTTTGTTCTAAGAGTTAAAAATGTCACTGATTTTTGGTGCTTTTGCTTATTTCTGGTGCTGGCTGTAAGCACCACTTGTTTTCATTTTCATTGAAACTTGTTTGCACTTCTTAAAAGAGCTTAATCACAGCACATTATTGTTCTGGGGTTTGTTTTTATTTTTGCATTTTGCGTTTTATTCTGTTATCTGACTTTTTCCTCCCAACACTTACTGTTCTTTTTCTACTTCATTATCCCTGCTAATTTACAGTCAGTCTGCATAGCTGAGGGTGGCGCAGAGGAGGAACAATCCTGGGGAACTGCAGAGGGATCCTGCAAAAGAGCGAGCACTGAAACTGCAGATGAAAGTCAATCTGCATCAACGTGGCATGAAGCACATGAGGGAGAACAGCCCCAAATTCACATGTGCAACCCAGCTCTACCCGCCCAGCCTCAGGGCTTGCCCCCCACCAGGCTCCCCATCCTTTCGCAGAGCTCCGTGCCCTCCTCGTGTGGGTGTCCCTGGGGAGTAAACGGGGGGTGCTGCAGCCAGGCATGCCAGGGAGCGCAGAGGGCTGCAAGCGCCGCTGCCGGAGACGCTGGTCTGTGCTGTCCCTGTTGGGACGCGGGGGCAATCCTGCATCCTCAGGGAGGAGGGACCCGCCCTGCACCGGGATTCAGAGCTGCAAACACTCACACCAAGGCACGGGGCAGGGTCCCACCCAGCAATGGGGCACCAAACTGCTCCTGCCCCGCGTGGGGTAAAGGCACGGTTTCCCAGGCATGGGCTCCATCGATGGCTGGATGTGGCCCCATGGACCGGTGGTGCTGGGCTTGCACAGCAATCCTGCGGGCAGCCAGCCCCCAGCCCTGCAGTGCTCCTCTCCAGGCGGGCCAGGGATGCTGAGGCTCTTACAGAGGGGCACGGGGACAGGACACAAGACAGCAAGCAGCAGCAGGGGAAATTTCCATGAGACACTGGGGAAAATATTTTCATCATGAGGGTGGTCAAGCAGTAACCCCTGCAATTAATGTAATCCCAGACCTCGGCTGGGATTTCCAGTGGGAAAGCAGCTCTAACCAGTGAGCCCAGCACAGCCTGGAAACCTGCAGAGAGCAAATTGTCACTGACGCACGCTGTGAATGAAGAGCCTGGAGCATGGGCTTGGGATCGTCATCTCCACTGGCAACCCTGTACCTTGGCGAACGCATGGGCTGCAGCAGCTCAGGAAGTGCCCAGAGCTGGGAGCAGCCTGGGAGAAGCATCACATGTTTGCCACATCCTTGTTCTTCCCTTGGGGTCCACATTCGGCAGAGTACAAGGCTGGAATGACCCTTGGCCTGAGCCAACATGCTCCATCTTATGATGTGATAAAAAGAAATGGAGGAGTTCATAGGGACCACTGTAAACCTTGTCCCATCCTGAAGCACCGTGTCACGTCACTGCTCCCTGGCACAGTGGCAGTTGTGGAGTACAGGTGGGTACCAGCAGCAGCAATGCCTCTCCCACATATGTGCCTTTCCAACGTATATATCAGGGTGGCAGAGCCCGGTGGGGCTTCTCAGGGCATCACCCTCGAAAGGGCAAGAGCTGCACCTGCAGCACCAGAGGCACGGAGAGCTGGCAGCACAGGCACCATGGTGGCTGCTCTGCAGCTCCAAAGGTATCGGACACGTGCCAGTCCCCATGGCAGCTGTGGGACGGAGTTAGATGCTGTGGGCTGATGGAAAAACTCCTCTAGGACCTGACCCTGCGCTGTCGTGACCAATCCCCAAGAAATAATGGATATTGTTCCAAGAGATGATGGATATTGTGCCCTGTCTGTCTTAGGAAACGTTTAGCAATTCCCATGGTGGGAGTGATGGGAATGAAGTGCTCTGATACTGCAGGTTCCCAACCCATTTGGCCTCCATCCGACCTGGCAGCACCACGCCAGCAGAAGACAGAGCCTCAGTGGGTGCCCACAGCTTACTGCACAGGACAGGGATGGGGACGGTGCCAGGGAGGGTGTCCAGGCCCTGGTGCCCACATGCACGCGCTCCCTCCCCTCGGTGGAGGGGGTATGTGGTGGCTCCAGGACTTTTAACAATTCAGTATTCTGCAAAGCCGAAAGTATCATAATTTACATGATGCTTGAAATTTCTTATAGCCAGTAAAGATTTAATCACGCAATAATCAGGCTTTTAAGCCTCATATCCCAATAAGTGCTGAGGTAGTTATCTCCTAATTACTTCAGCAAATTTTAATTAGTCCAGAAGTATTATGCAAAATCCCTTTGCAGGGGGAAGCCGTGTCTCCAGGGTCAGACCTGGGACGATAAGGGTAGAGGGCGATTGCTCAGTCTTGCTGCAGACCCTGTGCAGCTGAAAGGAGACCTTCCCCGGTGTTGAGTCCTGCCTGAGCAGTGATAGCCCTGCGACAGCCCTCTCCGTCTGTCTGTCCATACTGCTCTCAGGGGAAAGAGGGAGGGAGCACATAAAATGCAACTCAAGGCTGTGGACAGAGAGCTTGGCAGTTCACAGGCTCCTTTGTGGCATTCGCTGTCTGCAGGATTTGCATCAAGAGCTGAATAATTAACCACAGGGATGGCTTATTTTGCTCCCATCTTTATGAGAACAAAAACTCCAGATTGTGGTAGTTGTCCAGACTCATCACCCGCGCTCTGCACGTGAACAGTGGCAGCCTCACGAGGTGATTTCCACGTTTAATGATGAGAGCAGTGATGATGACCACAACCATCACTCACACCTGGACCCAGCTCTCATGGTCCCTGCCAGGCAGGAGGAGGAATCAGCCCAAGTGTCCTGGTTCCAGCTGTTGACACCAGTCAAGGACTTTTCAGCTTCCCATGCTCTGCCAGGTGCACAAGAAGCTGGGAGGGAATGCAGGCAGGACAACTGATCCCAATTAGCCATCAGGGCTATTCCATACCACCTGATGTCAAGCTCAGTATAGAAACTGGGGGAGTTGGCCAGGGGAGGGAGTGGTTGCTGCTTGCGGGCAGGATGGCCATGGGGTGGTGAGCAATTGTGTTGTGTATCACTTGTGTCACTTGTTTTGTATATTCTGTTATTATTTTCTCTTTCTCTGCTGTCCTATTAAACTGTCTTTATCTCAACCTGTGGGTTTTAGGGTTTGTTCTTTTTTTTTCTCCCTGGTTCTCTCCCCTATTCCACTGGGGTAGGGGGAGCGAGCGGCTGTGTGGTGCTTGGTTGCCAGTTGGGGTTAAACCACAACACCAAGTAAGTCTAGAAACTTTCCAGTGCACTCTGAGTCATGGGGAGCCTTGATGAGGTCACCAATGATCTCGCTCTGTGTCAGCACCTCAATGTTTATTAGTTGTCTCATTTTAGGCAACTTGATAGGAAAATTTTGGCATATGAAAACATACTTTGGGGGAAAATCCTGTATGAAAAAGTAATGCTGGGTGGGCGACATTTCCAAAATGAGCACCTGTCTTTTGTTGCAGTTGATCCAGCCTTCCACTTCCCTTTCCGTAATGTCAGGTCCTATGCGCAGCGAGACCTGCCAACACACCCTACACATCCCCAAAGTGGAGGCACAGGTCTCTGCCCGCTGGGCAAACGCGTGGAGAAGCTGGTGCCCTCTTCCTTGTCGCTAGGAACAGAGAGAAAGGAAGCCCATGCAGACTTCAGGTAAGCCGTAAAAGTACAAGGAGGGTCATGAGTGGGGGAGCTTTACACTGAAGCAACACCAGCACTGGCAGAAGAAATGACTGTGGATTTAGGAGCAAAAGCATGGAAACTGAGTGTCCTCAAGTGAAGGGCTAGAAACGGTCAAAAATAAAATAGCGTCGCTTAATAGAGGTGCAGAGAAGGGAACCAAACCAGTGATACATGTGCGTCAGCAGTGCGGCTATCAGGCTAAGGAACAAGATGAGAGCTGCTATGTCTGGCTTTAATTGAGAGCACCAGTGTAATAAGTCTCCTAGAAACTCGACAAAAGAAAGACGGCCACGAGAACACCGACATCAGGAAATCTACAGAAAGAGGAAGAAGCCCACGCTGGCAGCGTAGCGCATCTCCACATCTAGGAGATCTTCAGATTAAATGGAGTTAGCAAATTAAATTCCTCAACAAATAACAAAGTACGCATGGGCTGATATTCAAACCTGATGAGCTTAGTGATAAATCTGCAGTAGCAGCTGCCCAGCCTGCGGGGGCTACCGGGCAGACCTCACATGGGGGCAAGGCTGTAGACACACTCCATGTCTCACTGAGCAGCTCTTCAGAAGCTCAATGGAAATACAACCTGGATTTGGCCACCAGGAGCTGCTGGAGGGAAAGAGCAAACCTGTCAGTGACTGTGAGGAGCTGGATTCTCCATCCCAGAAGGAAATCCACACTGGCAGTCTGGAGACTACACAAGGACATGGTGCTGGAAGACTGTGGCCAAGGCATACCTCCAACTCAGACAGCCAAAGGAAGGACACAGGGGAGCCAGTCTGGCTAAACACAGGAGTGGGACAGCCAAAAATGCTGCAGGCATCGCTGAGAGAAAATAGGTACAAACTCTGGTGGACAAATGCAAAGCAGGTTGAAAGCCACTTGAACAAGCAATTAACACAGGGTGTCCAAACCAGCCTTAGACCCTTCTTCAAATACATTGAGACCAGGGAGCATAGCACAGAGCTCACGGGACCAGTGGGTGGTCCCGGCCAAAGGGGGCTCTTGGAGCAGATGGGGCCTTTGAAGAGAAGATGGGTGATTTATTTGTATTTATCACTGACAGATCATTGCTTCCCCAGCAGAAACCAGTAGAGTGCCCTGGCAGACCCTCCTGGGGCAGTGGGCTTTCTCCCACCATCACAGAGCACACCTCAGCAGGAGCAGCTTCTCCAGTCATCTCCCAGACCACATCTGGCACGGAACATCTTGTTCCTCTTCTCTTGTCTCTTCAAAAGCACATCCACCATTGCTGGTCCTCAGGCAGCATCTTCATCACAGGTCTTCATCATGACCTCATCTTGAGGGTCTTCATCACAAGCCTCCTGATGAAGGTGAAAGCCCCATGAATGTGGCACCATGATGCGATGTGCTCCCAGCCGCAGGAGCCAGAACAAAACATGAGAGAAAAGCCCTAGAAGAGCACTACCCAAATTCAACAGCTCCTTTCCTTCTGTCATGTTCACTGCTTACATCTGAATGAAGGGGAAGGCTCACCTGAACCCAGCATGCTCACTGCTTCAAATTTCAGTGTTGAATTCCACCCAACATTGTCGAACTAATTCACTATCCTCTGTCATTTACACTTTTGTCATTTTTGCCTGTTTTATTGTGTCATCTGCAGAACAGTTTCATCACATCTGCTTTCTAATTAATGCTGTTCCACTACCACCAATATTTTCCTGGTAAAAGGCAGGAGCTGTATTTAATGAATTTAAACTGCCTGATAACATCATTTTGACCTTTTCTGCTGCAGTTTTTCAAAACTCATATCTAACCTGCTCTTTGACGAAAGACATTGCAGCAGACACCAGGAGAAGCACACCCATCCCACCTCATTGTTGTAGAGGAGGTCAACATCACAAACCAATAATTCAATCAAAAACATCTACAGAGTCTTTCAGGTGGAAGCTATGCGCTGACAACCTCACCAGGAGTGTATTTTTCATGACAAAAATACATCTATCATTGCGTCACCACAAGAAAGCACTTCTAACAATTTATTAATTATTAATCTTTTTAAATAAATTTGCTATATCTGCATAGTTCCTCCCAGAGAACAGAAAACAGCAAAGCTATCATAGATCAATTACACAGATGGGAGGCTGAGTCAATCCAGCTGATGAAACGCCCAGCTTGTCACCCCAAAGTCTGCATGGGCTTCTGGAAACAGCCAGATACTGCCAGCTCTGCTCAGAGACCATCCCATTTTGAAAGTCACTCTCACACATTGATGTCAGACCCAATACTGTTATGGCTCCTCATGTTTTAGATCTTTTTGCGTGAAATGGTTCCTGTGAATTTTCTCTATTTCACATCAATACAGAAAGGGGAGGAAACTTTACCTGGGTAGAAGCATCACTTGAAGTTTGGNGCCACTCTTCTCCAAGCCTGTAGCGTTGCATGGGGTTGTTGTGACCCCAGTGCAGGACCCAGCACTTGGCCTTGTTGAACCTCATACAATCAGCCTCAGCCCATGGATCCAGCCTGTCCAGATCCTTCTGCAGAGCCTTCCTACCCTCCAGCGGGTCAACACTCCCGCCCAACTTGGTGTCATCTGCAAACTTACCGAGGATGCACTCGATCCCCTCAACCAGATCTTTGATAAAGACATTAAACAGAACTGGCCCAAATGCTGAGTCCTGGGGACCACCACTTGTGACTGACCGCCAACTGGATTTAACTCCATTCACTACAACTCTTTGGGTCTGGCCATCCAGCCAGTTTTTTACCCAGTGAAGAGTATGTCCATCCAAGCCATGAGCAGCCAGTTTCTCCAGGAGAATGCTGTGGGAAACAGTGTCAAAGGCTTTACTAAAGTCTGGGTAGACATCTGCAGCCTTTCCCTTGTCTACTAAGCAAGTCACCTTGTCACAAAGGAGATCAGGTTAGTCAAGCAGTTAGTCAAGCTTTGGAGTGCTACTGTTAAAGAAATTGTCTCTGGTGTATGTTTGCATTTATAATATTCAGCCTTCAAGTAAACCTCCTCAGATTTACACCAAATGAGAAATGAACACCTTTATTCAAATTCTTCTGAAGTTGGGCATTTCCCCTATTCTCTTGCTGCCGATATTGCATTCCCTGCCAGGATGGCAATATTTAACCCAGAATCTTACTTACCAAAAATTATGACTGAGAATGCATTCTAATTTGGACCATAGACTCCACATAAATACCAAGAGGATGCAGAAGAGGGAGCTCACACATTTGCAAATCAGAAATAATTGCAGCAAGCCAGCAGAGCTGTCCTGGTACAACACGCCCGCTGTGTCGGACTGGCCCCATCTCTCTGTGCAAAGCCCTCCACAAACCCCAGGCTATTTCCACTCACCCCTTTCCAGGACAGGGCCAAGACAGCTCAGAACAGCTGGATCTCACCAGCACCTCTGGCTCTGCAGACCCAACCTTCTTCTGGTCAGGACTAAGGCCCATCTGAAACGAACTTCCAAACCACTGGAGACTCTTTCCGTGCTGGCTATGGTAACGGTCACCTCCACAGACTAAAGCAAGCAACGACAGCGCTCCATGCAGATTGTGGCTTTCTTCTCCATACCACATAGGGTCTGGGGTCAAGGTTGACATCAGGCACAGCAGAGCCCGTCACAGCGGGGACACCGATGGGTGCTGGCCAGGAGAGCACCCACACACGGAGCAGCTCCGTGGCCAATGCTGCGTCCAGAGCAGCAGGCAGAGCCGGGGTGCGGGCAGCTGGGATGGGACCACAGGGAGCTTTGCAGGTGATGTCCCAGGATGGCAGAGCTGGGACAGCAGCCGCGGGTGACCCTCTGCACAGCCCCATGCAGGCCGGCTGCATTGCTGCCACACACTGCTCCAGTACAAATGATGCTTTTCCATCTCTGAGATTCAGGTTTCCAAGTTCGTCTCCACAGTTTTATCACTCCTGAGACCACGGCAATCCTCCCACCACCCTGAAAGGCAGCGAATGACCAGCAGGAGATGGGAGGGACTGCAACATGACCTAGCAGAAAAGTCAGCTCTGCTTTATGGCCACCGTGCATAACTCGAAGTCTCTGAAATGCAGCCTTACTAAAATTGCCTGGGTTTGATCTAAGGAGTGCTAGGAAAAGAGAAATAAGTCACTGGCTTGGTTTGGCAAAGGTGCTAGTCCCTAAGACAGATGAGACAGGGCCTCACTGGTGTTTTGTGGCTCTTTATTTCTCTCAGTCTTGGTTTTTAGTGTGTGTTTACATTTGGTGCATGGAGGAGGAGAGCCGGCAAAAGCACTTGGGCTGAGGTTAATAACTCAGCATCCTGGTGGGGGAGTTCATCCCAGCACTGCTTCTGACAAACACTGACCTTCAGAAACTTGGATGCAAAAGAGAATAAATTGGCCAAATACATCCTGAAGCGGAGGCAATAATGAAATGACGGCTCACGTGGCCTGCAGGAGCGTCGTTTCTCCAGCCTTCTGCCCATGGCAAACGCAGGGAGCTCTCGCCGTCTCCTTCTCTTTCCTCTGCCCTGCCCCTGCCAGACAAACCCCAGAGATTCAAGAGCCCAAAGCCCCCCATGTTGGCCACGGACCCTCTGCAGGCAGAGACGCTGGGCAGGTGGGGACAGTGCGATGGGATGCTGTGTCGGTGCGGAGCGTTGGAGGAAACGTCCTGCGATTTATCACACAGATGGAGACAGCTGATCCCAGTGGGAGTTTTTCAGCTGTGGGAGCAACAAGGCAGGGTACACGCGAGGACGAATGTGTGCGACGCTTAAAGATGGAGCCGGGAAAGTTGCTGAAGGTGCTGTGTGAGACAGCGTCAGTGGGCATGGGGCACTGTCTCCCCAGCTGCAATCACAGCAATCTGCTCTGTCCTCTGAGTTTATTAAATCACACCTGCTGCCAAAGGAAATATCTTTCATTACTCTGCAGTTTATTACTTTGATTTGTTGGGGTTTTTTTACTCTTCAGTTGTAGTTTATATTTCTGTTCTGGTACAAGCTCTGCTTTTAAAGCCTGATAAAATATCAATGTACACACTAGCCCAATATGTTAACTGACCCTGCAGCTGATAAAACACCTCCCTCATTAGGGCTCAGACCTCCTTAGAAAAAACTAAAATATATATATACACACCTTGATATTATCACCACCAAGCAGCCTCCCACAGCAGCACGACAAGCTGCCGTTCTCCCGTGTTTCATGCTGAGCCGCCCACATTTGAGCAGCACCCAACTTGCAACGCCTGCTCTGGGTCGCGGCTGCTGGCAGGGGTGCCCCAGAAAGCCAAAGGACCGCAGGCTCCCCGTGTCCCTGCAGACAAGCACAGGCACGTGCTGCACTTTGGCCACATCCAAAGCAGCCAGAAAAACTGCAGCACTGAGCAAGCCGTAGCATCGTCTTGGAAAGCTGAGCGAAGGCGTTGGGGTCTGCAAATTCAAACAGTTTATTTATTCAAAATAAACCTACAAAGCTATGCTGAGATTGTACTCGGCGTGCTGGGGTTTGCTTCTCCAGAAAAGGCCATGCTTTCTTGCCCACCTGCGGGAAGGGTGATGAAATCAGGGATTTCTTCCTCCCTTACGTGCACATGGGGGCCTTGAGGAGACATCGCCCAGGGGCAGCTCCCCACCTTGAAATCAAGCAACCTGCCAGACCTATAAATGTATTTGGAAACTTTGCACTTGGAAGCTGAGGTGTTGTGGTCAGTCTGAAGGCTGGCAAGTTAACCTTCCATGGCACGAGGGCTGTGAAGCGGCAGGGAGGGAATGAGGAGTTTTCTTAGTCAGCTGAAGCAAGGGCAATGCAGAATAACTGAGCTTCCTGGTGGGAGAATTAATTTCAAAATGTATCTGAAAAGCACTTACTTTGAGAAAGTTGGATGAAGAGAAAAAGTTGATCGAGTGCATCCTGAAACTGAAGTAATTAATGAAATTGCCACTAGCATATATCTGGGGTGGCACAAGCATCATTTATTCTGCGCTGTGAAGCATCTGGGTTGACTGAGGGATCCATCCAGGGCCATATAATAACCGTCGGCTCTCCCGGGGCCGCTGCTCGTGCCAGGCAGGCTCTCCCCTGCCAGGCAGAAGCCATGCCATCTCTCTGCACTCAGACCACAGGAACAGTAATAGCCCTGGCCCTGGACACCTCTGGGGTGATTAACGGCTGCTCTCACCTTGCTGCGGCAGGGCTCATTGCCAGGAGACGCAACGCTCCACCCCTGCAGCCTGCGATCGGGGGCTTCCTTCTCAGAGTGTGGGGAAGAGGTACAAGGACAAAAAGCCCCGATGCCCCTTCCAGAAGGGTTTTGGTCACTTGGCCTCCGACATTGCAGTTTCTGTGAACTTTCGGCACAAGAAAAAAAATCAGGAGTCTTGGTGCGGCTCTGAAGAGTGGGGGCACCTCTCCCCAGTGCGGCAGGGGAGGCAGCGCAGAAGGAGGGAGCAGCAGCTCCCGCAGGCTGAGCGGACGCGGATCGCTCCCCTCGCTGCTGCTGGGGAGCTCCTCCACGGAAAAGCCCCCAAATCACAGCACATCTGAGCATGGCAGCTTGTCAGCTGTCATCGGAAGGGCTTAAGGAAGGGATTAAGAGGGAAGGCTTTTAAACACAAGCTGTTCGCCATTGCTGATGGGCAATCACTCAGCAGGAACGTCACAGGGAGCAAAAGCTCCCAGCAGGGCTCAGAGACGGGTCAGGCCACCCCTCATCTTGGACGCCCCTATTCTCTAATAAAAGTTATTATTTAATTGTTTAAAACAGGCCTGTTGGATAATTCAGAAGACCGGCATGTTAGCCTGATAAATGCTCTTAAGGAAAGCACAGGAGTGAAGGAGAAAGACTAATTGCTCTGGTGAATAAAGGCTCTGGTTAATCTCCCAAGGAGAAAATAATTAGGGCATTAAAGCCTGGGAGGGGACCGAAGCATCCCAAGCAGACCATAGATCACTGCTGGCTCCTGGGCTTCAGGCTCCAGCTCCACATCCACGCAGCAAGGAAAGCATGGAGAGAAAATGCCCACAAACTGGTGGCAGCTCAACAGAGTGGGAGAGGCAGGACCTCCTGAGGCTTCCCTGGATGTAGCCCTGGGCCCACCCAGGAACGGGAATCACCGCTCCGGGGAGTCATCTTGAAACACAGTTCATGACTCCTCTGCCGGGAGGATGGAGACCTGCAGGACAAACATCAAGAGCTGAGAAGCAGATGGATAAAGCAAGCACTGTTATCATGGCTATCAGGACAGCGCAAAATGCGATTCAGAACATCTCATTTCATTGTCAAACTGCAACTGACATTGCTTGCCAGTCCTACCAGCATCCTCCCACCTGCTGCTGGTGCAGCCTGCTGCAACTGCCCCCGGTAATCTCTCCCCTCTTAGCCCTGGGCTGCACTCAGGTCCCGCCATGAGAGGTGACCTCCTGGGAGTCCCAGTACCACCAGTGCAGCCCTGCTGCAGGGCAGCCTGAGACGGGTCTCCTAGGAAGAGGATGCTATCAAATACAAGAATGGGAACATGGAGGATGATGAGGGGCCCTTTGTCAAGGAATATCTTTCAGAGAAGGTGGCATAAAGCAGTTTGAGCACTACTCGCCTGGGTTTGACAGGTGAAGGTAAAGGTGTTCCCTGGCCACAACGCTGGAATCGGTGCTTACCTCCCAGAAGAGCAAAAAGCAGCATTCAAAGGCCAAATTAGGGCAATTTCAAATGGTTTGAGGTTAAGTCTGGGCCAACTCAAGACCAGTTTCAGCAAGTAGACAAGTCTTCTTTTACATAAATGAGTAGGATTTTTCATAAAGCACCCCGAGCTCTTCCCTACAGCTGTGTCACTGCCAGAGCACTTCCAAGGGAACAGCCTGCAAGGCGTAACCTTTTACTCCTTAAGCAGAGAAAAATATCTTTTCCTCAAAGCAACAGAAGCGGCACAAAGCCACTGGGCCAGCCCTCGCTGCTGGCTCGTGCTTCAGGCGACGACACTCTAGTCAAGGAGCGACGGCCGTCCTCAGTTGATTCCTGCCCAACTGCACTGCCTGGGACTGCTACGTTAATGGCTCGTTTCTCCCTTGGCTTAATCCCCACTCTCAGTGAAGCTGAATGGATCCAAGAGAGAGTCTAGCACCTGATCTGCTAAATCCTCACGCTGAACAGCCACACGCTCTGCCCTGCAGCCCCCGCACTGCCTGGAGTGCCTGTGCTGCCCGGCTGTACTGAGCTCTGGGGCTGTTGGCAGAAGAAACACTACAGGCGATTCTCTGGGCAGCTTGCCCCTCGCTGGTGGTCGGCGTGGCTGAGGAGGTGGTTGGAGCAGCTGGGAGGTGGTTGGAGTGGCTGGGGAGGTGGCACCGAGGCAGGAGCGGTACAAGACCTCGCACACTTCCACCACTCACCGTAGCCACCTCTCCCATCCCGGCTGCCAACCCGCCGCCTCGCAGAGCCATTCCCATGCCCTGGTGCCCGTCCGCAGCCAGCGACAGGAGGCTCTGCCCACCCCGCTCCATCCCAGCCCTTGCTGGGCCCCTGGCTGGAGGGTGGAGAAGGGGGAAAGGACTTCGGGAGTGGCCCTCGGGTCAGCACCTGGGCAGACAGCTCTGAAGGAGGCATGCAGAATGAGACCTCAGTCCCTGGCAGGGCAGGAACAAGGTTTGGCAATTCCAAAATAACCTTTGCTGAGGAGAACTGCAAAGTTCACAGACACACAGAATGGCTGAGACTGGCAG